>APFE031062059.1:15523-34668 GCA_000404065.3 Pinus taeda | reverse complement strand
GCGTCCAAAAAACATGTGCGAAAATCATGCACAAAACCATAGGTGGGTCCACCCAACCTAACATAGGGTCCAAAACCAAAATTTTCCAGGGCTCTGCCCCGGACCCCATAAAGTGGGGTTACAGGTACCCTTCAAACCCCATGTTAACTATGTGGAAAGAATATAACACAACCCAACAGTGGAAATTGTTAATTTGGCCTCCATTTGCCCCTCCACAATTCATTTCTCCCAACACTGCTTTCTATGTGTCAAAATAGGGGCAGTAAGGTCAGTTTTTGAGTGTTTTTGACCTTTTTGAGGGCTCAAAACCTGTCAAAATTTCTGGGCAATTGGTAGGAAAGCATATTTTTCCATGCCAAATCCAAAAATTCTAAGTTTTTGTCATTTGGAGACTCCCATCAAAAGCGATCACCAGGTGGCACGACGCATAGAGCAGAAAACTCTGTTTTTTGTGCCAAAAATTCCAAAAATGCAAAAAGTGTCCCAAATTTTTTGAAATGTGGGCTAAGTCTTCTCCATCAAGCATTGTGTTGGGCCAAGGAAGCCTCAGCCAATATCTAAAGTCTATCATGCTCCTTTCGCCTCCTTGATGCCCTCTTCAATTTTTCCTTTAAGCTCCTGATTCTTGCCTTGCAGATTTTGTTTCTCACCATCTAATGATAAGCCATATGCCTCAACAATGTCTTCTCCCTATTGGCCTTCCACAAAAAAATTTCTAAGTGGATATTGACTCTTTCAAGCTAAGATTCCCGATCGGCATTGATCTCTTGCTCAACCAATGTGAATTTGATCTTCCTCCTTTTGGCAGCTTGGTGGTTTTCCTGAATGTTTTGCAACTCCATAATCGCTTGCTAATCCTCAAGCTACTTATTTCTTTGCTCTAGGTACTTTATTATCCACTTAGCCCTTTCCAAGTTGAGGGACAAAGCATTGATATCCGCCTATTGCTCCTAGATGACTTCTTTGAAATTTAAGCTTTGCGGGCCCACATCTGTATCATCACCCTTAATGAGAATGAAATTGGTCTCCTGCTAACCTAACGGCCCCTCACCATGTAATGGCCTCTTTCCTTTGTCCTCAACCTGCTGTGCTGATGAAGGAAGCAAGACCCTTTCCACCCCGGGTGGAGATAATACTAGCTTTGTTGCTGCAAACAACCGTGTGGTGCCCTTTCAATAAGTGACGAACACTGAGATATTGACGGTATGTGTCTCATGACCTTTATGATGATATGAAGGTCCACCTGTCTCATGCACGACCTCTAGAGGTCCCTGAGGAGTTGTGAAAAACTCACGAGAAATGAAGTCCTTCCAAGTGATGCCTTGCAAACCAAGCTGATGGATCACCACAATTTTAATGAGAGAAAAATGATAAATACTGTTGAACTGCTGCTGAGGAGTCTTGTGTTCTACTAGGGTGATCATATTCTCAATATTTCGGCACATGAAGTAGGGGATATTCATCATTCTCACCCTGGTAAAGTGCACTAACAACCTAATATGATAGGCATATAAACGAGAAAATCGGCCCTCACAGATGAAATACTTTATCAGTTTCATCAAAGGAGCATAAGAATCTTTCAGGTACCAAAAGGGAAAAACTCTGTGGAGTTGTCGCAAATAATCGCGCTTGATATATGGTTCATAATGTTGCCTGTAAATTTTTTGTCTTTTGTTCCATTGCTCACCAATATTAGGAATACCTGTTGCTAGAGAAATAGATTTTGGTGTTAAAGTGAATGTTACACCAGCTACAGTGGCTTGACCATCATGTAAATGAAGGATAAATAACCAGGCCAACTCATGGTGAAACTGAATTCTAGCAACCATCTCATAAAACTCATAGCAAGATTGGTGTTGGAAACAAGTGATGGCAACAGGGCAGGCCTGTAGCTCAGCAAGGGTAGTAGGTTCCTCCTGTATGTGTTTGCCACCCTTATGAGGCCTCCTTGGTGCATGTACCTTTGTAGGAGAGTCACTATGTGTCTCCTCTTCATGATCATATGAAGGATCAGACTCCATCTCTGCTAGTAGCTGTGTTTTCTTGATGAGTAATAGGAGATTTATGGTATTTTTAATTTTATGCCACCAAGGGAAAAGTATACGAGGGATTGTGGAAGAATGAGGGATTTTGGGACTGTTTGGGTAGGGTTTAGTTTGGGAAACAGGGGATTAGGGAGTGATATGGGAGTTTTAGGGATAGCAAGTAGGGTTTGGGAATTTATATTTTCAATTTGGGAAAATGGGATTTGGGGATAGGGGTAGATGATTTTTGGGAATATGGGAGTTAGGGAATGGGGAAATAAACTGGGAAAATGAGTGAGGGAGTGGACAAATGAAGAAGTGGAAGAATAAATTTTGGCAGCAAAATAATAAGTTTCAAACCCTAAGCAATACTTTCTTGAGAGATGCAAAGAAATAGGGTTTCTTTACACAACCACCATAAAAGCTATGACAAACTCCTTCACTAGCCAAGAGGAGAGCTTAACTTACTTGCTCACTGGAGGTTTTGGGCGCTTTTGGTGATTTGAGGAAGTTTTTGAGTGAAACGGGCTTGGCAGCTCTATGCACCGGGCCTCAAACCCAATGCACTATGCCTCCTGAGTGCATCGCGCCAGTTGAAATTTTCACTAATAATCACGGCCCTATGCTCCACGCCACTTGTGTGCATCGCGCCACTCACCCAGTGCACCGCGCCTTTGATTTTGCACAGTTTCTCTGCAATTTCACTTGCTTTGCTAAAACACGGCCTTGGCCTTACTCACACTTTTTTGCTTGAATGGAAATGAGCTTTTGAATTGAAGAAATGATTTATACACAAGGACCTTTAATTTTTGTTTCATAAAAACCCACTTTTACAATGTTTGGAATATGACTTTATTTTTCCACTCTGTTTTTTAAGCTTTTCACTTTATTTGAACTTTTTGATGAATTGAATGGCTTGTTTTTTGTTTTCTTTGCAGGGGATTGGAGCAATTGAGGCTTGGGAATGTAACCAGGGTTGTTGCTGGAGTGATCTACATATGAAAGAAATGAAATTACATCAATTTATACAATAAAACTTGAAATACTTTGTTTTTCCTCAAAACAGAGTTTTGAGGAAAAATACATCTCTGAGCACTTGATTATGAAATTTATTGGTACTAGAACCTCCTCATGTGCTTGCTGACTATTATTGGAGATTTTGAAAACCTATTTGATGAAACCCTAGACCTAATGATAGTAAAACCCTAGAAAAGAGTTTTGCAAATTTTGAAGACAAAAAGTGACTACAAATGATCTTGATGAGTAAAAATGGGCCAGCAGGTAAAAGACATGAGGGAACATGTAGGAGAAGCCACTACTATCAGATGATCCATGCTCCTAATGGAATGCAATTGACTGGGCGAGACACCTAATATGCAATGCAACAAGAGGATTTGATCTCTGACGGTGGGATGAAGATACCGACACTAACATTGGCTCCAATGGGGATGGTAGCTCCTTGGAGGCACCAAGAACTACAGATATCTGGGAAAGAAAGCAATGCCTTCTTCCATTGGGATTTGGAGTCAATAAATTTGACAAACCAAAACCAAACTCTTTGACTCAATTTCAGGAATGAAATGTGACTCAAAATTGACTCAATTTCAAGACTGAAATCATACCTTAGTTTTATAGCCTTCACCTCGGGCCCTAAACTGAAGAATGAAAACAGTACACACTTGCAATGGAATCTAAACAAACCAGTATGTACAATTATGGGTATGACAGGAGAAGACATATCACAAATAGTACCATTTGAGGAGTTGACCATTGACCGACCCACCAGGATAGTCTTCACCATTCATTTCTTGCAAAATGAAAGCATTTTGGCCCCGATATGTGGCAATCTTGTAAGGTCCTTTCCAGAGATTTTGAAATTTGCCATGTTGACCTTTCTCTTCATTCCTTGCATCCCATTTCAGCGCTATGTGTTCTATTTCAAACCTGTCTACCTTTGCCTTTCCAACATATATCTTTTTGATTCGCTCTTGCAGCTTGAAAGTGTTCTGAAATACCTCCTCTCTAGTTTGTTGCAAATGAATCATTTGATTGATTCTCCACTGCAAACTATCATCGTTTCTACCTGCTTCTTGTAGAAGTTTGACCACCGGGACTGCTAGAGAGGTTGGGAAGATTGTGTCCACACCATACACAAGCTTAAAAGGAGACATGCCTATAGATTTCTTTTGACTTACCCTGTCTACCCAAAGTGCATTGACTAGCTTTTTCTGACAACTTTTCTTATTAGTTTCCAGCAGCTTTTTGATAATGTTGACAAGAGATTTATTTGAGGATTCTGCCAATCCATTGCCTTGTGGGTAATAGGTAGTCAAGTGCCCCAAAGTGATTTGATATTTATGGAAAAATTCAATCATTCTTTAGATTTAAAGGCTGCTGCATTATCAGTGATCAGCTTATTGGGACAACCAAAACGAGACGAAATGTTGTTTTCAAGAAATGAGATAATTACCGAATCAGTGGCCTGCCTCATGGGAATTTCCTCATTCCATTTGGTGAAATAATTCTTCACTGCGAGGATCCACTTATGCTGTGCTAAAGAAGAAGGATGGATCTCAACAATGAAATCCAAACCCCACTGCTAAAATGGAGCACTTACTTCAATGGGCTTGAGTGGTAAAGGCTACAACTTCCTCTTACCTTGAAAAATCTGACATCTGTGGTAGTTGGCTATTGTTTTGTACACATCAGCAAAAAGAGTTGGCCAATAATATCGCGCTCTCAATATTTTATTGGCTGTTGTCTTACAGAAAAGATGGCCTCCACAATCTCCTTTATGAAAGTCTTCCATAACCTATTTTGCCTCTTCTTCAACCAAAAAATTAAGCAAGACACCACCAGGATCTTTCCAATAAAGTGCATTATTCATGATACAAAATTTTGCAGCCTTCAATTTTAGTGTCCTACTTTTGTTCTTAGCCATTCCAGGTGGTGATGACAGATTTTGGAGTATATAAACAATCTCCGAATACCAAGAAGAAAGAAGGAAAATTTCTAATACCTGAGAGGGCAGACTCTCCTCATCTTCCTTGGACATAGCAGCAATGAGATTAATGTCCAGGGCATGCAAATTTGACTCAGCCATCAGTTTAGCCAGCCACTATCCTTTAATGAGCTTTGTTGGCTTGATTTCCTTGTCATATTCCAACAAGGCAGCAATCCATTTTCCTCGTCTCCCCTCTCGATCTGTTTGCACTAAGACATCCTTAACAGTAGCATTAGGGACATAAGCAAGGATGTGAGAATGCAAAATATAAACCAGAAAATATTTCAATGCTTTTACCAAAGCAAGGGCCTATTTTTCAATAATACTATACTTTAATGCCACATCCCTTATGGTTCTACTGAAAAATGCAATTGGTTTCTCGAGCTGGTCTCTTTTCTGCATCAAGACCACTACCATAATATGATCTGAGTCAAATGAAAATAAAATAAAATCTTGAGTATAGACTGGGTTGATCAAAATCGGAGTTGAAGAAAGAGCCAATTTCACCAAATTGAAGGACTTAACTGCTTCCTCAATCCACCTTACTGCAATATCTTTTTTGAGCATGTTTGTGGTTTCCCTTAAAGGTTTTGCAAGATTGGGCACAAAGCGATGTAAAAAATTCATCTTACCATTGAATGATTGGATTTCTTTCTTACTTCGCGGAAAATCAATCTTTCGAATGGATTCCACCTGAGCTGGACCAATGCGGATGCCCTCCTTTGATATAATATGACCGAGAAGCTTGCCTTCATCCATGGCAAACAAACTTTTCTTTGCATTGAGAGAAATACCATACTTTCTACACTGCTGAAATACAATCTACAAATGATAAAGGTGATCTTCATCTGAATTAGAGGAAACTGTTAAATCATCTAGATAAACAACTAGAAAGACATCTTTTTCATTAGAAAATGCGATATCCATATCCCGTTGAAAGGTTGCACCAGCATTTTTAAATCCGAAAGGCATCTTTGCATAATGAAAAGTTCCCCACTGAGTGGTTAACGTTGTTTTGTCTCTATCATCCTCATGGACCAGAATTTGGTTATAACCCGAATACCCATCAAGTAGCGACATGTGGGATGCTCCAACTACTCTTTGAAGTATGTGATCCATCTTAGGCAATGGATAGTTGTCTTTCATACTTTGTTCAGATTTCTAAAATCAATACATAGCCGAATCTCACCTGTTTTCTTGCGCATGGGCAGCAAGTTTGAAATCCAACCTAAAAATCTTATGGGGAAAATGATACCAGATTTGAACAACCAATTCACTTCCTTCTCAATTGAGGGCAACAACTTGGATTTATTCTTCTTAGCTTCTGACGAAAAGGCTTTTGATTTGGCTTGATCGTGATGACATGTTGAATTATGCTTGTATCATATGACTTCAAATCTGAATAATCCTAAGAAAATACACTAGTAAAAGAGGATAACAAACTGAAATACTTTTCTTTTACCTGTGGAGGCAACGCCTTTGATAATTTCACCATTTTAGGATTTTCAGCTGATCCAATGTTCACATCCTCAACTCTTGTCTCGGTTGGAAGCAAGCTTGGTTTTTGGTCCACATCATCCTGATCGAAGAGCTCCTCTAAAGGTATTAGACCTTTAGGAATGATGTTATCTTTCAGTTGCAAAAATTCCATCTGATTGACTTCTATATCCGCCTCACCATCATCATACTCGACATCAATTGAAGTGTCTTTGAAGTTACCTTTATTTTGCAGAAATTCATTGATCTCTTCATCATCTTGGAATACCTTCCAATACCTTTGATTGTCGAGGACAGTTGGGCGATGTTTCACATGAATCTCAAATTTGTTGTTTGAATTCATCGGAATTTTCAAATTACTTGTTGTTGTTTCAAGTGAATCCACAATGACATTTTGAACACGAGGGACACATGTCAAAGTGTAATCTGAGAATACTTTCAAGATATCTAATACCGCATTGCGGTAGGCCCGCATTCAAGGATATTTAGCTTGGTATTCCCTTTTCACTTCTTGATAACTGACTCAGAGTCGCCATACACTGAAATCATTTTAGCATTCTACTGTCTAAGAATTTTCAAACTAGCAATTAAAGCTTCATATTCAGCCTCATTATTTGAATAATCAAAAGCTAGTTTATAAGAACAGACCCTTATATTGCTTGGCAATTTGTTTGGAGCGAAAGCAGGGCTGTGTATCCAAATGCCAATTCCAGCACCTTCCCTTCCTACCGCGCCATCAAAATCCATGCTCCACAGGCCTACTTCGTCCTCTTCCAAATGCTGAAATTATGTTTGTTCTGTTTCTCTTCCTTGCTATCCATCGATGTGTTGCTGCTGTCAAAAGGCTGATTGCTCAACAATACTATCAAGTCTTTGTCTTTCCTGCTTTAAGACCTCTCTAAAATTTTCAGTGATCTCGAGAATGTCTTCTACTTAAACTTATTGGCTATTTACATCATTAAAGCTATTTGAATACAAAACAAATGATTCTAAATCAGTATGTACATAGTTGATTGGATGATTTACCGGTTTCTCCTTGTTAGTGATCATGTACTTCATCTTTTGTTCCCGGTATAGTTTCCTTATTTGGACGAACACAAGAATGGTAGCATAAGATAAATCAAGCTGCATTGTCCCTTTAATCTTTTCTCCCCAAGATCTGGAATGAAGCATGCCAAATCTAGGAGGTATATCTTCCATAACCACATCCATCAAAACATTTTTAGCTGGAATCTGATCCAAACTGACCACCAAATCCTTAATAATACCAATGCACCTTACTCTACCCGAATCAAAAGAGTAAAGGTCATGATACTTTCTAGTGATATCTAATCCCAATTTCTCCATGATGGACTTAGGCATGAGATTATGAGAGGCTTTGGAATTGAACATAGCATTGTATATCACATAGTCATGCACCCTGAGACTAATGTATAAAGGAGCTACATCACTATCTTGAGACTGACCTTCTAATGCTGGACCAAAAATCAACTCAGGACTATCATCCTCAATGTTCACCATATCGGATGATGGATCTAAATTCAGGATCTTAGACACCTGACCTTTGTTGCTACTATTCTTCATCAACTCAGTCAAAGGAATACATACTTTTAACCTAGCAATTTCATTTTCTAAGTTAAAAACTGAAACTTTTTCTACCTCTTTCACTGAAACATCCTTCTTTTCAGCTTTCTCCTTTGACATAGTAGGTTGATTGGATCTTTCATTTGTTGATGGTGTTTTGTTGGTGGTAGGATCAACTGTCTCTTTTCCCTTTTTCTTCACAATGGGAGGATCATTCTTAGGCGCTGCTACCTCCTTCCTTCTCTGAATTGGATTTATGGGCACATCTCTATTTCTGAGTGAATATTTTCGCTACTGGGCTGAAAAAGCATTCATGTATCCTTTTTGGTATTCATCGGACACTTCCTCAAGAACTATTTCATTTGCTAAAATGAAATCTTTGTCCCTTTGTACAGCTGAATTCTTGGAATACTCCTCATATTCAATGATAAAAATTGGCATATCATCGGGTGTAAAGAAATGATTCTCCTCTCCAATTACATTCTCCTCCTCATCTGATTCTGGACCATGTACAAAATTCTACTGTAAGAGAGTCTTCACCTGTTGCTGTGCTGCTTGGTCTTGTGTCCGCTGCTCTCTTTGTTTGATTCTAAATTGTGGTTGCTACTGACCTCGGAAGTTGGGATTTCTAACTTTTGGTTCAGGCTTGTCAAGTTTCAATCCATCAAACATCTTCTCCATCTTCCAAAGCACTTGTTCTGAAGTGGAAACCTCTTCCTTTATTGTGACTTTCTTTTCAGCTTTTGCTCTAGCTCTCCTGGCAAGCATATTTGCTTCAACGTTGACTGCAATCTTCTGCATGTCTTCCAAAGTGGCTGGATCTCTCTCTCTTAATTGATAGGCCATATTAGGATCAAAGCCATCCAGAAACTTAATCAAGACCAGCCCCATAGGTGGCTTTATATGATCAGGAATTGCATTACAAACAGAATTGAATCTAATACAATAGTCTTGGACCAACTCACCAACATTGCGCTTGATGTTCTCATATTTGGAAAGGATCTGAAGGGGATTTTTCTTCACTTCCCAGTGATCCAAGAACTGTCTCTACAGATTTGAAAATGTAGTGATACTTGCAGCTGGCAAATCACTGAACCATTTCCTTTCTCCTTGTCAGAATAGGGGCAGTAAGGTCATTTTTTGAGTGTTTTTTACCTTTTTGAGGGCTCCAAACCTGTCAAAATTTCTTGGCCATTGGGACGCAAGCATATTTTTCCATGTAAAATCCAAAAATGTTGAGTTTTTGTCATTTGGAGGCTCCCATCAAAAGTGAGCGCCAGGTGGTGAGACACATAGAGCAGAAAACTTTGTTTTTTGTGCCAAAAAATCCAAAAATGCAAAAAGTGTCCCAAATTTTTTGAAATTTGGGCTGAGTCGTCTCCATCAAGCATTGTGTTGGTCCAATGAAGCCTCAACCAATATCTGAAGTCTATCAAGCTCTTTTTTCCTCCTTGATTCCCTCTTCAATTTTTCCTTTAAGCTCCTGATTCTTTCCTTGCAAACTTTGTTTCTCACCATGTAATGATAAGCCATGTGCCTCAACAATGTCTTCTCCATATTGGCCATCTCTAGAAATTTTTCTAAGTGGATATTGACTCCTTCTGGCCAAGATTCCTGATCAGCATTGATCTCTTGCTCAAGCGATGTGAATTTCACCTTCCTCCTTTTGGCAGCTTGGCGGTTTTCCCGAATGTTTTGCAACTCCATAATCGCTTGCTAATCCTCAAGCTACGTATTTATTTGCTCTAGGTAATTTATTATCCACTTAACCCTTTCCAAGTTGAGGGACAAAACATTGATATCCACCTGTTGCTCCTGGATGACTTCTTTGAGATTTGAGCTTTGCGGGCCCACATCAGTATCATCACCCTCAATGAGAATGAAATTGGTCTCCTGCTCACCTGAAGGCCCCTCATCTTGTAATGGCCTCTTGCCTTTTTCTTGAACCTACTGTGCTGATGAAGGAAGCAAGACCCCTTCCACCTCGAGTGGAGATAATACTCACTTTGTTGTTGCAAACAACCGTCTGGTGCCCTTTTGATAAGTGACAAACATCAACATACTGATGGTCTATGTCTCATGACCTTCCTGCTGATATGAAGGTCCACCTATCTCATGCACGACCTCTGGAGGTCCCTGAGGAGCTGTGAAAAACTCAGGAGAAATGAATTCCTCCCAAGTGATGCCCTACAAACCAAGCTGATGGATGACCACAATTTTAATGAGGGCAAAATGATAAATACTATTGAATTGCTGCTGAGGAGTCTTGTGTTGTACTAGGGTGGTCATCTTCTCAATATTTCAACACATGAAGTAGGGGAGATTCATCATTCTCACCCTAGTAAAGTGCATCAACATCCTGATATGATAGGCATATAAACGAGAAAATCGACCCTCACATCTGAAATACTTCATTATCAGTTTCATCAAATGAGTATAAGAATATTTCAGGTACCGAAAAGGAAAAACCCTGTGGAGTTGTCGCAAATAACTGGGCTTGATGTATGGTTCATAATTTTGCCTGTTAATTTACTACCTTTTGTTCCATTACTCACCAATATTAGGAATACTGGTTGCTAGAGAAATAGATTCTGGTGTTAAAGTGAATGTTACACCAGCTAGAGTGGCTTGACCATCATGTAAATGAAGCATAAACAACTGGGCCAACTCATGGTAAAACTGAATTCTAGCAACCATCTCATAGAACTCATAGCAGGATTGGTGTTGGAAACAAGTGATGGCGAGAGGGCAAGCCTGTAGCTCAGCAAGGGTAGTAGGTTCCTCCCATATGTGTTTTCCACCCTTATGAGGCCTCCTTGGTGCATGTACCTCTATAGAAGAGTCACTGTGTGTCTCCTCTTCATGATCATATGAAGGATTAGACTCCATCTCTGCTAGTGGGTGTGTTTTCTTGATGAGTAGTAGGAGATTTATGGTATTTTTAATTTTCTGCCACCAAGGGAAAAGTATATGAGGGACTGTGGAAGGAGGGAAAAAAATGAGGGATTTTGGGACTGTTAGGATAGGGTATAGTTTGGGAAACAGGGGATTAGGGAGTGATATGCGAGTTTTAGGGATAACAACTAGTGTTTGGGAATTTATATTTAGGATTTGGGAAAATGGGATTTGGGGATAGGTGTAGATGATTTTTAGGAATATGGGAGTTAGGGAATGGGGAAATAAACTGGGAAAATGAGTGAGGGAGTGGAAAAATGAAGAAGTGGAAGAATAAATTTTGGTAGTAAAATGGTAAGTTTCAAACCCTAAGCAATAGTTTCTTGAGAGATGCAAAGAAGTAGGGTTTATTTACACAACACAATAAACTTTATGACAAACTCCTCCACTAGCCAAGAGGAGAGATTAACTTACTTGCTCACTAGAGGTTTTGGGCGATTTTGGCGATTTGAGGAAGTTTTTGAGTGAAACAGGCTTGGAAGATCTATGTGCCATGCCTCAAACCCAATGCGCCACACTTCCTGAGTGCGTCGTGCCAGTTGAAATTTGCGCGATGCCTCTGATTTTGCACAGTTTCTCTCCAATTTCACTTGCTTTGCTCAAACACGGCCTTGACCTTACTCATGCTTTGTTGCTTCAATGGAAATGAGATTTTCAATTGAAGAAATGATTTATATACAAGGACCTTTTATTTTTGTTTAATAAAAACCCACTTTTACAATGTTTGGAATATGATTTTATTTTTCCACTTTGTTTTTTATGCTTTTCACTTTATTTGAACTTTTTGATGAACTGAATGACTTGTTTTTTGTTTTCTTTGTAGGGTATTGGAGCTACTGAGACTTGGGAAAGTGACTAGGGTTGCTGCTGGAGTGATTTACATATGAAATAAATGAAATTACATCAATTTATACAATAAAACCTGAAATACTCTGTTTTTCCTCAAAACAGAGTTTTGAGGAAAAATACATCTTTGAGCACTTGATTATGAAATTTATTGGTATTGGAACCTCCTCATGTGCCTGTTGACTATTATTGGATATTCTGAAAACCTATTTGATGAAACCTTAGACCTAATGACAGTGAAACCCTAGAAAAGACTTTTGCAAATTTTGAAGAAAAAAAGTGACTACAAATGATCTTGATGAGTAAAAATGGGCCAACAGGTAAAAGACATGAGGGAACATGTAGGAGAAGCCACTACCGTTAGATGATCCATTCTCCTAATGGAATACAACTGACTAGGCGGGACACCTAATATGCAATGCAACAAGAGGATTTGATCTCTGACTGAGGGATGAAGATGCCAACACTAACACCACCCATTTTTTGAGGGAAGGGGATTTGTATCTCATGTACTCAGATATTATTCTATTTAGTCTTGGCTCATTCTTTTTCTACATGCATTATGTATATGGGACACATTGTATTATTTTTTGGCTGTTATGCTAGCATGTGATGTACCGTTCAACAGGTACTTCATTGCTCAGTTTTATATTTGTGGGAAAACCATTATGTTTGTACTAGGTTATCTAGACAGGTATGGGTATGCCTCCCTCACCTTATTGAGGTGCCGGTACCACAACATAAAAGGAGACTTGCATTAGTCTCGCCCCCTTTGTCCCTATCCTCTTTCAATTCAACTTCATTGGTCTCTCTCTCTCTCTAACTCCCCTATGTTGTCTAAGTGATTGTGTCTTTACAACTTACTTCAGCCATATGTTTTTCTCCTAACACTCGTATGTGGGGGGAAATCTGTTATCACCAAAAAATTGATCATCTATCCTAATTTACTAGATGGATCGAAGTACACCATGTAAATCCAATTTTACCATAGTAAAATTTCTTTCACTGTGAGAAATTACCCAATAAATCATCTTTGTTAAGTAATTTATAGTTAAACCCCATGAAGAATAATTAAATAAATCACTATTTAGTTGATTTTCTTCTAGGAATAATAAATTAAACCATTGTTTTATTATTTTCCCTTGTCAAATTTGACTCAATCATGAAAAATAAACAAATAAATCATTATTTTTCTTATTTTTCTCTAAGAATAATTAATTAATCACTAATTAATTATTATTCTTGTTAAATTGGATAATCCTAGAATATTAAATAAATCCTTATTTTTATTATTCCTTAACTAATTCCTTGAGATGATAAACAAATCATTTATTTATTTATTATTTCTAAATAAAAGTTTAAATAATTTTTCCCTCCTAACCAAATATAATAAAATATTCGAAGTGGTTATTCCAAGAAAGGGACCAATAATATTTTATTATTGCTTATTATTTGAGGATAACTCAATATTTTGTTATAAATAGAAAGGTTTTCCATTCATTATTGACTTTTGATTATTTTCATTGTTGCACTCACTGTTGTAACTCTAATTATGTTCATTGTCACACACCATATATTTGTTGGGTTTACACATTATAGAGGAGAGAGAGACTCTACACAAGTTGCAGTCATTTGACAATAATCAAGAACCCATCCCATAGAGGGGGACTGGTAACGCATTTATCTATTCTCTTCACAGATGTTATAATAAAATTATTCTTTACATATCTGGTTTACATTGGATGACTGGATTTATTGCTCTTTTTTTTTTGTTGTTTAACTATGATTGTGGCATAGATCTAGACTTTGGCAGGTTTTGTTTCTATTAGTTGTTGCAGATCTACAATGTTTAGTAGCCATTTACATTGTTGAGATTGTTTGTCGTCCACAATCGTAAGTGGGTTCTTTTCATACATCATTGAGAATAAAACACAACAAGATAAATATTTAGAAAAATGAAAATTTGGACATGAATGATAAAAGATATGAAATTTGGTATATTCAAGATGAAATTTTGGAATATCTTCAAAATAAAATAAATAGGAAAGAGATAAGACAACAATAAAACCCCAAATCTTAGTCCCATCATATTTGAAATAAACAAATTTCATTTCTATATAATATATAATATAAATATATATATATATATATATATATATATATTAAACATTATTAAATGTATAAAAGATTATATTAACACTTAAATTAATAAGTGGTCAATAAATTTATCCATTACTATAATACTAACCAAATTTGCAGAAAATTTAATAAAAAAAAAGATATTTCGAATAATATCACAATATACAAATTATGATTAAATATGTGTAATTTAAAAGAGAGATGACTTTTCCAATATGCTTAAACTTGCATAATTTTTTTTTTTTTTTTATAATAAGTGAATAATGTATATCGAATCTAATGTTGGTTTCCAACACAATTGGATGAAAGGAAGAAAAAGAAATTAAGTACATTAGTGAATGCACCCACCGGTATTCTAGAGCTTCCCTAGTGGTTGGGGGATCTTGTAGCTTTTAAGAGTGTGTTTCTCAAGTGTTTGGTGAATTTTGGTGTAGGGTGGAAGGTTTTTTTCTTTGGCAGGGGAATGTTTTTTCCTGAGTTCATGTAAATGGACAGTATTTTTGTAGATTATGTAACTTTTCTTTTGGATTAATGAAATAGAAGGATGGACTCTTGCTTCAACAAAAAAAAGAATGCACCCACCGGTAGCTTATTACCGTGAAGAATGGACATCAATTTGTAAGTGAATCCAAGAAACGAGTCTCTACGTTGACTATGGTGATTCCATCATTCCCAGTATTTACTAATTTTGTCTTTGGATTGGCTGGCTAGTTGTTGCTTCCTACTAAGGGGTATCTTATATTACTTTTATTGGATGGTAGCGGTTTATAACTAAAATCTGTAAATATTACAAATTTTCTTGTAGCTTGCATGGGTGCTCTTTTTGGTGGGTGATGGATAAATTATTTTGGGTTTATGGGCCCTTCTAATTAGGTCTTTTAGCAAATTCTTCGTTTTTCTTATTTTTCTTTCTTTTGTCTTTCCTATCAAGTGCATCCTTTGTTCAGGGGTTTTTTTAGTTGCTACCTCCTAGTCCATTTTATTTGGTGGGTTTTGGTTGTGGTTATTCTTTTGGCCCTATAGGTATCTGTCTCCTCAAATGGCACCGGTCCCTAGACGAAATGAATGTGTGGACACTGGCCCTCGTTGTCAAACTCCTTGGGATGGTTTTACCTGTTCGGAGTGCTTGGAGTCGATTTTTGGGTCTAGGAATTTCCTTCTATATGATCATTCAAGGGTTTCACATGCATTACATCTTGGTTTACATAATCCTTCTATGTCATTGGGGGAAGATGTTGACATTAGTAGAGTAGCTAGCCTCTTTGCTCAGGCTGTTATGGGAAAGATTTTTTATGTTTCCTTAAATAAGACACAAATGTTGGGGTGGGTTCAAAAACATCCGAAGCCATTACTTGGGTATACTCTAGTTTTCATTCTCCTTGTCAATGGTTGGTACCATTTTCATCTTTTGCATGAATCCCACATTGAGGTGGTATTTGGAATGTCTTGGGTTTTGGGTAGAGAGTTTATGAGATTGCAGCGTTGAGATTAGGGTTTTAATCCTCTTATAGAGATGAGTACCTCGAGATATATTTGAGTCAAGTTGTATGGATTCCCTCTGGAACTATGGATGAGGGTAGTTGTTGAAAAAATCGTTGGGTCCATCAGCAAATTTTTTCATTTCGAGGAGAAATGTTAGACAGGTTTTCATAAAAGGATTCTCTAGTTTTCGGTGGAGGTGGAAGACATGGTTCGCCTCCCTAAAGAGGTTGAGATTTCTTTGGGTGGTTTCTCTTTTTTTCAACAGATAGAATATTTTCTCTATTCAAGATTCTATGATCCATAATGAATTAAGAAAAAAAAATTCGTAGAAATCACATAAGAGAAATTTTTGTCGACACTTTTCGAACCAACAAGTGTGGCATTCCCTTTTGGTTATCATATTGAATATGTACTAGTCATTTGAGGGTAGGATGTACAAAATATCTGGGTTCGAGGGAAAATCTCATCTCAGGAATGTCTACATTGTCGGAGACGCTTGTTTCGTCAAATTGGGGCGTTGGCTTGGATGTTGGGGTTTAATCGCAGCATTTGGAAGTTGACCTGCCTATTTCTGATGGGTCACTAAGAGATTCTCCCCCTTGAGTTCTAGTGGATGATTAATTCCTTGTTTGACAAGAAGGAAAAATACATATATCTGTAGCCAGGAGACTTCGTACACAGATGAGATGTTAAGAGGGAAGAAAAAGGAAAGAATGGAAAATTTTATCCCCTTTGGTTGAACCCTTTTAGGATTGCTCAGGAAAAATAGAACAACACCTTACTACTAGAAAATATAGAAGGAGAAGTGCTTCAGCTTCTTGTAAATGGGAATTTTCTTAAGGTTTACTTCCAACATTGAAAATGTGCACTCCTATTCAATGTAAAAATTGGTGAGTCAATTGTAAATAACCATCACTTCTTTCTTTTTTCTATTTTTGTTTTTTTTTTTTATTAAATTATGAATGAAATGGCTCCATGCCCAAAGAATAAATCACTAATTTATAGGTTCTTAGTGCATTGTATCTAATACACTATCCCTAGTTGGAGCCAATGTTGTTATCCTTCATCATCATTTTCATGCAGTTGATACATCGGAGCCAGGGATAATATCAAAAATTTATTTGTAAGTCAACTTTTGAATCATTGGTAGAACCCCTTAAGTAGAAATAGTTAAGTCACACATGGGGGCCACTATCAGTGCCTAGAACCAAAATGAAAGGGCTAAAAGCACAAAATTTCCTCACAAGACACCTATCGACAAAGCATAATAGGAAAGTGGGGTTTTTTTACACAAGCATGTGTTGTTGGTTAAACACTAAATGGTTTCTGGGTGGATCATCATCCATCTCTGCCTGAACACACCCTCCCCCGGGGGGGCAGAGTGGGGTAACCTCTGTGATAGATATACAAGCACCTCCGCTGGAGTTGAAAAGTCAGATCTAGATGGGACAATCCAAATCCATTCTGGGGGAGAGAGCAGTGTCTGATCTCCTGCTCTCTGACCCATTGGAGGATGGTGGGAGTGGGGACCATGCACCACATGGGATAATCTGCAGGTGCCTTTTCAAGCGAGTGCAGATACAAAGTTAAAATAGTAACTTTAGTCACCCTCGCTCTTGTCTGCCTATCCATGCCATCGTGCAATATCACCCAGCCATGTGTCCCTCCTATGATGTCAGCCCCACATGAGCTGACCCTTATCCTCACTCCGTTTATAAAATTCTTCCTACCTCTCCATTTTCAAACTTTCTTCTTAGTTGTGCCACTCTCCCACTCGTCTCCTATCCAGAATGTCATTCAAGCTCAGTTGACCAAGTACCTCCTCCTGATGTCGTTTTCGACCTACTCCATGATAACTAGTTAACCAATCGCTCCTGTCCACATGTAAATTTCTCAAATACTTGTAAAACATGAATAAGGTGGCTCCCATCTTGGTGACCTCTATTTTGACCTGTATGGAAACTATTTCAGTGGAGAAGACCCATTCTAGGTAGTTGACTCTAGGTTATAATATCAAATTACACCCGTTGGGCACTATTTTTCCAAATACATCTCCTAGTTGGCCACAACCTACATTGAAAAGAAAAATTTCTTTGTTTCTTCCTTTGAGGCCAAAATCCTTGAAGTAACCCCATAGCTGATTCAAAAGGTCCTGGTTTACCCCACCTCTCCTGAACCCAAACAATTTACTGATGTCTCCTATTGTATCATTACTCTACCCTCCCAATCAATGAACAACAATATTTCTTTCAGATGGTCCTGACCCTTGGCATACAAGCTCTGCTTGTAGCTGATAGCTTCCCTATCATCATCTATTCTAAACCCATCCAACCCATCTGATCCCTAATTTCTCATTTGGTGGGGGATGATGATGCTAGCATAGAAAAAAAAATCTACCATGGGTTTTTTAAGGCAAATGATGCGATCAAGGAAACTTTTAGGGGCTAATATTCACAGGTGGGCTTTTTCCATTATTTTTCCAAAAAAAAGATTCTCCAATTTCCATTTTTCTAAAAATTCTTCACCTAACGTTTATAGTATAAATGATTTTACGCTTAAAAATTCCAAAAATTTATGCGAGACTATATATAAAAGCATTAGGAATTTGAATAGTTTGATAAAAATATCAACAAACATTTTATAATTTTCATATTAGGTACTAGTGAGATTCACCAAGGTTTATAAACTTTAAGATAAATTTATGTTATTAAAATTTTCCCTAGATCATTTAGCCTAACCACCTATTTGATATCCTAGCTTACCTTTCTAAGGCCATAATATTTCAGCTGCACCATTTTTCCACCATATCATTTTTCAGGTACTATTGTTTGTTGTTCTATTTATTTTTATATACTCATATGGATGTGTTTGAGTGCCTCGGCCACAACTTAGTGGATGGAAGCAAGTAGAGGAAATTTTTGTTCGACCGAGACTCCTACTAGTATACAGTGATGCCTTTTCGGTTGAAGAATGCGCCTGCTATTTTTTCTAGAGCTATAATTGTAGCGTTCAAGGAGTACATACAAACATTTATGGAAGTTTACTTTGATGATTGGACAATATTTGGGCTATTAGAGATGCATGTGGAAAGCTTAAGATTGATGCTGGACACATGTAGGCATTATAAAATATCATGTAACGTGGAGAAGTGCATCTTTTGTGCACCATTTGGAATGTTTTTGGGACATGTGGTTTGCAAATAGGGATTGATGGTTGATCTAGTGAAGATCAAAGTCATTGTGAACCTACCAGCATCGAAAATAGTAAGACAAATGTGTAATACACTAGGATACATTGGCTACTACAAGAAGTTTATAAAAGGATATGCGCATATAACTACACCGATGGAGAAGTTTTTGAAGAAGGATATGACCTTTGAGTGGGATGAAGAATGCCATAAGAGCTTGGATGTGCTGAAAGAAAAGATGGTAACTACACCAATTCTAGTTTCCCAGGATTGGAAGAAAGAGTTTCATGTGAATGTTAATGCATCTTGCATAACTTTGGGAGTAGTATTAGTGTAGCCAAGAGCAGGATAAATTGATCATCCCATAGGATTCACAAGCAGGAAGTTTTCCAATGAAGAAAAGAACTACAACATAACAGAAAGAGAG
>APFE031062040.1:86973-106742 GCA_000404065.3 Pinus taeda | reverse complement strand
TTTTGAGTTAGTTTTTTTTTTTTAATAAAGAAATCAACAAAAACAAATTCTATTAAAAACTAATAAAGAAAATTTCTAAAAATAAACTAACACTAAAATGGATTTTCTTCTAATATCCCTAAAAAACACACAAAATCCTCTAGAATCAATGAAAAATCTGGCGTTTTGTTTAGAAAATCAAGAGAAGATAATGCAAATGCCAAATCTCTCAAAGATGTAATATGTATATATGATATACATATTATTATGTGGGAATTTTATTTTTATTATTTTTTTTAACTAAAATTTAAAATGACTAAGTTTTATCTAAAATGTTTTTTTAAGATGATTTTTCACTCATGCAGATCAATTTTCCAGCAAAAGTATTTTTATTTGAAATAAATCAATAGATTTTCTGATCTTCCTGATTGCACGAAGCGCAGGAAGAGAGCATACTAATCCCTTGATTTTTTTTATTTATGCAGGTTAGCGTGGATGGATAAAACACAATTAAGATTTGCGACAAAACCTTGCATTATCTACACTCTTTCTACAATGTCACGAGGGCGTTTAGACTCTCGGAAGACAAGGCTTTCCGATAATCAAGCTCCTGGCTCACCCGTGATACAGAAACAAGACATAGAGATGCAAAGATGTGCCACTGAATTTATTCATGATGATTTATTTTTTGAAAACAAGACTAAAAACTTCTAATGATAATGACTTCTAATGACTTCTAATGAGATCTCATTTTTATTTTTCTAATTTATTCTACATTAACATAAAAGATGTTTTATTTTCGAAGTAAAAGAATGCTTCCAATGAAGCCATCTACTGACTAAAAATTCGAACATGCTCACATCAAGATTTAAAAATTTTACATTATGTTTTGCAAGTATGTGAGAATCATGTCTTAGAGTTGGCTCAAGATTATTGTCCTTGCTCTCCAAGAAGTACATGTTCAACATTGTCAAAGTCCTCATCCGTAGATGGATTAGTGAGAAATGGGGGGTTTAAAATGAAAACTAAATTTAAAATAACTATGTACGAAAATAAAAATGCTCCAAACTTTGAACTCCTTTACGAACCTACTGTCACCAAGTTCCACAAATTAGTCTATAAAAACAAATGCATAAAATAAATACTAAATCCTTCTAGTTCCACTTCCCCGACAACGTCGCCAAAATGTTGGGTCTAAAATGCGGATGCAAATTAGAGTTTAATTTAATGTCAACCTGGGAAGGTAAACTTATAAGTGCTTATCTCAAATAGATAGATCTAGAAAGATTCCTAATTTGTCCAAGATCTTAAAGTCCCCTTGCAAGAACATATTCATTAAGATCTCTTTGAATATTAGAACATCTAATAAGAAATTAAAAGCTGAAATGAAATAAACCTAGATCTAATAATTGTATGAGATCTTATGGTTCTCTTACAAGAACACTTTCAAATAAGATTCTTCCAATATTAGAACATTTAACAAAACTTGAAAGCTGAAATCAAACAAAAACATAAAATAAACAAATAAGCATACAAGTGGGGCCATGGGGCCCTCCATAACTCCACAAGCACACCACTTCAATGGAGACTCAGATGTAGAAGGAAAATTGAAGTATGATCCTTTATTTCAAAATCTCCATTACAAACCAACTCTAAGATTACAACTCTAAGCTTCTAAAATTACATACTCCAAAATTCTAAGATTACAAAAACTTCCAGATTACAAATGAAGGACATTGTACTCCTATTTATACAATGGGATGAGTAATAAACTCATAATGATCATCCACTAATCTCTCTTTAGTTCCATATATCTCTCAATCGTCTAGACACATAACCCCTTTTTGTCCTTGATTTTCTCCATGAGGTTTATCTCTTCAAATTCTAACCCCTTTTTGTCCTTGATTTTCTCCATGAGGTTTATCTCTTCAAATTATAACCCCTTTTTGTCCTTGATTTTCTCCATGAGGTTTATCTCTTCAAATTCGAATTTGATCATTCAAGGTCACATAAAGGTGTCTTGGAAGCTTCCTTGGCACCTACACATGTCACAAAAACAACCCACTTTCCATATATAAAGTAAAATATATTATTTTCTAATATTTAATCAAGAATTTCTCTTAAAAATGCTTAAAAATAACTAATATTTGGAAAATATAAATGAGACCCGTTAATGGTGAATAATAGGGAAAATGAAGTGACATGGTGGTGAATAATGGGTGATATAATGGAAGCATAGGTGAAAAATGTATGGTAATGAGTGATATTTGCATGACATTTTGAAGCCCAAACAACGATCATCCTTAGTCAACGTGGACCGAAAGGTGGACATCTAGAGATACACGATGATATCATCATACCATGGGTCAAGGGTGTTGATCAGGAAAAGAGTCTCGTCTGGTAGTTGTTCATCTGCACTAGTAGGGAGAGATGTAGAAGGAAGGGAACAAATCAACTTGACGATAATTAGTGACTTCTTAGATTTGGCAGTAGTAAATACCAAATTGAATTCTTGCAGGATGAGAATCCATTTAGAATACTTTCCCCCCAGCAACTGACAAGTCAAGATTTAGGTCATGGGGTTTCATTCAGAAATTATAGTAGTAGTGCATAAGAGAATGTAGTGCCAAAAGCATTGAATAGCCTAGACAGCAGCCAAATCCAACTTCTCGACATGGGCATAACGCATTTCGGTGTCTAGGAGATTACTACTAAGGTAGTAGAAAACATGTTCGTTGCCTTCATCATCGTCTTGGACCAAGACCATAGCAATGGTGTTAGGGGCTACAACTAGGTAAAGGAATTAATCTCGATGATAATCCAGGGGATCCAGCAAAGGATCGTTTACAAGGACAACCTTGATATCATCGAAAGATTTTTGGGCAACCTCATCCCAGGCAAAGGGTGTTCCTTGTTTGAGCAACCAGGTAAATCCTATAGCTAGGCTAGCATAATTGGGTATGAAACGACGAAGGAAATTTACCTTTCCTTGCAAGCTCTAGAGTTGGTGCAATGAAGATGGAGGGGGTAAATTTACAATGGCCTCGACTTTAAGTGAATCAAGGTGAATATCGTCCTTGGAAATGATAAAGTCGAGGATTCATCTGGATTCTACGTAGAAAACACATTTATGCGGGTTTAACCGAATGTTGTAGTGTCTACAACGAAGAAAAATATGTTGAAGATGGTCAGGGTGATCTTAGCGCTTACAAGAATGAGTGGGAAGGTCATCCAAGTAAGGCTGGAAAATGTTGCAAATATCGTGAAACACATAGGACATCGCCCGCTGAAATGTAGCCCCAGCATTTTTTAGGCAAAAAGGGAGCTTTTTGTATGTGAACGTACCCCATGGACAGATAAAAGTTGTATTTTCTTGACCAGTTGGTGCAATGTTAATCTGGTTGTAACCAGAAAAACTGTCCATAAAGGAAAAAATTTCGCTCCCAACACATTCATCAATTATCTAATCAATCAAGGGAGTAGGTTAGTTATCCTTAGGACAAGCATGATTGAGATCACGACAATCAACGCAAACGCGGATCGTGCCTCATTTTTTTGTCACAGAGACAATATTTGACACCCAATCTGTAAGAGGGATCGGATAGATGAATCTAGCTTTGAGAAGTTTTTCAATTTCACCCTTGATAAAGGCGGCCTTCCTAGGGTGCACTGGGAAAAACCGTTGGTGAACGGGTTTTGAATGAGGATAATTTGGTATTTCATACACAACAATGCTAGGATCAATGCCAAGCATTTCTTCATATGACCACGCAAACACATCAGAGAATTCTTGAAACAGACAGGTATAGGTCTTGATCTCATCTGAAGAACAAGTTACCCCGATATGGACATGTTCAATGATACTAGGCTTGATAGAAATATCAATCGGCATCATTTGGGTAATATTACCCAAATTTCCTTCCAACTATACTTCACGAGTCATGATCAATGGCAGAAGCAGGAGGGAAGGAAACTCTTCCAGACTGGTAGACGTGACCGTCGGGAGAGGCAGGAACAAGGAACGATGATGAGTATCGTTCCAAGGTGGTTCCTCGAGAGACATTACTTCCATGATACTTTCGTCAGCAAGAAAAGTGTCGACTAAGGGATCAAGAGATTCCAAAGCGCCAAGCCATGGGGATTGAGAATACATATCGAAAAGGGTCTTCGAAACAGGAGAATCAGAGGATGCAGAACTTGAGGCCGAAACAATCTCCACTTAATTGATTTCGGAAGGACGAAGTGGCATACCTCGCCCCAGGTATTAACAAGATCTGGTGAAGGTATGACCCAAGTGTCAGATTTGACCAAGATCATGTTGACAAAGGAAACATGAGGAGGTGGGAGTGGCAAAATTCTCATCAAGGCAAAATCTTTAAAAATACCTACCCCCACACTCTCATAGGGAGCACTAGTGTGCTTGACGTACGGAACATTGCTATCCGAGGAGGAAGAGGCAAAGAAGGACAGTTCGTCGATAGTGACAATCTTCCCTTGATGGGGAAAACGAATCATGTGGAATAGGGAGGAGGCTTCAACATGCATGGCATGGTCCTAGCTCCAACCGAGTAGAAGATTATAATTGAGATTAGCATCAACAATCTCTACCTCGACTTGTACCATCTTGCCCTCCAAAGTAATGGCAAGGTTAGGTAAGACACCGAAAGGGTCGCGAATCACGCCCATCGAAAGCTTCCAAAGTGTTCATGGATTGGTTCAAAGCAGGAGAGCCAATGGCCCTCCAACATGAAATTGACATGATGCAGGTGGAAGCACCTTCATCGATGACAGTCCTATGGATGGTCTTCTCATTAATGATTACCTGAATGAGAAAGGAAATTTGATGAGGCAAGCGCGGAACATGGTTCTCTACATCAAAACATATCAAATTGGAATCGGTAGGATCAATACCTCCAATAACTCACAGCCAATATTTCTGTTGTGAAGGGCAGCTTCGGAGCACCTCAAGGACCGACATAACTAATGGTGCTTGAGCCAAATCCTCAACAATATTATATTGCTAAGTGGCTCGAGCGTTGTGATTGTAAAATGATTTCCTTAGCACACCTCGAGAGGGTGGCCATATAGCAGAATCAAGGTTAGGGCACTTGATATGAAGAGGGCCAGAACTCGGGGCAGAAGAAAAAGAGGTGCCCTCTTTCTCTTTCCTGGTTGTCGAATTAGGAGTTTGGTAGTCTTTTTATCTAGTAGTCACATTAATAGGCGTACTCATCATGAACACTTAAGATCCTCAGGAAGCATAATATTGAGGTTGGTCTACCATTTGGGTCTGCTAAGATGGAAATGACTCTTTTAGGATAGTTCGGGTCCCTTTGAGCAAACGAGTAACTTCAGATCGTCGAGGACAATCCTTGGTATAGTGATCCTCCTTGCAAATGAGGCATGGATACTTAGGTTCCTGTTGTGAAGAATCACCAGCAGACGATTTAGGAGGACCCTGTTTTGAGGCATCGACTTTACCCTTGCCTTTTCCTTTCTTCTTACCTTTCAAGGATTTATCCGTTGTGGTAGACAGGACAGTGTGGACCTCTGAGGTTTTACCAGGGCCAGGTGGATTTTGGGAGGAACTATTGGAAGCAATGTTTGAGACTGACTTCTATTTGGAAGAAGATTTAGCAGGGGTCTGGGACACTGAACCAATGACTCCATCAACAGGGGGTGTAGCCTGCGACTTCGATGTCGTGGGATTGAATGATGGCCACGGAGCATCGGGTAATAACTCATACAAAGTGCTAGACTTAGAGTAAACTAGATCTAAGTACTGGGCACAAGCAATGGCTTGTTCTTCAGTAATGCACCCACCCATAGCTATATCGTGAGCAATTGGAGCCGCGAATGACTTAGTGAACCATTCGGTTAGCAACTGATCAGCAATCTCGAATTTGATCAGATGATGTTTACGTCTCCAATCATTGATGTGATCGGAGATGTGTGTTGTAGTATCTTGCTTAAGCGATGTGAGCAAATAGGTGCCAGTTTCATAGCGAATCAACAACTAGAAATGTGTGAGGAAAGCCATGGCTAAAGAGTTAAATTCATGGTAAGTACTTCGAGGAAGCTTGATGTACCACTTGGCTACAACACTTGTGAGGGTTCGTTGGAAAACACGAAGACAAATAGAATCGTTAACATAAGAATTTGAAGAGCACCAGAGGTGATATGTCATCACGTGGGCTTGAGGATCTTCTTTTTCTTTCCCATCAAACTTAGGGCATTTGCTCGGGATCTTGGACGGAACCAGAGTCCAGTATGGCGAATGAAGAATTGGATCATACGTAAGGCGAGACACATCTGGCAACTCTAGTTTGGAAAAGATTGGCAATTGAGTATTAAAAGGCATTGGATGTCGGTAAGCGGGTCCAACCGAAGGAGCCAATCCCTGCTGGTAAAGATTTTGGTCCCATAGTGGGGGATTTTGGCCATATGGCATTTGATTATGCCCCCATTGTGGGTTACCTTGGCCATAGGGGGGATTTTGACCTTGATTACCTTGGAACTGTCCAGTCATAGGTCGTTGATAAGTAACATATGGGTTAAGAGGTTGTTGAGCCTATTGACCTTGGACATATGGGTATTGTACTTGTTGTCCCCGAACATATGGGTTGTGAACCTGTTACCCCTAAACAAGAGGATTTTGGACCTGCTGACCTAGGACATTAGGATTTTTGGACTGCTACTGCAGGACTTGACCCTGGCCTTGCCCTTGCAAGGGCTGACCCTGTTGATATGTATATAAGGGTTGTTTTTTCTCGGGTTGGTTCTGCTACTGCAAGGGTTGGCCTTACAGCTGTAAAATCTGTCCCTGTGGCTGCAAAGGTTGGCCCTGCGAAGACATGGGCTGGGAGGTTTGTGGAGCATATTGCATTTGTTGCTGCACAGTTTGTTGTAACTGTTGTGAGGGTTGCCCCTGCGGTTGTTGCAGTTGACCTTGTTGTGGGATCATCTGCCCTTGTTGTTGTGTGGATGGCCCTTGCTGCAAAAAAGGTTTCCCTTGTTGTTACAGAGGTTATCCTTGATTTTGCAAGGGTATTTTAACAGTTCCCGGAAAATTTCTGAACTGAATCTAGCCATAGCCACCCTGGAAGGTGGATGAGCTAGGCTGAATGTACTGCCCAGACTAAAGGACGTAAGGCGGATTAACCATTCCTTAAGAACCATATGGAACGTAAGGAGTTTGGTATTAAACCTAAGCCTCATAAGGTTGTTGATACTAGAAATTGCTTGACCCAGACGGACCAACGGGATTTTGAACCTGCTGGTACTGGACATTGTTCGATCCAGCAGGACCAACAGGGTTTTGAATAACTCCAAAAGAAGGCTGGTACATACCAAGCATGTGATCCTGTGAGCTACTCACATTGGTGGTGCCTGACACCATAGAAACATTCTGATTTTTCCCCCCAAACGGTGGCAGAGCTTGGCCACTAACCAGAGGGATTGAGGAACTAACAAAGACCGCCCATTGTACCGGAGAGGCAACTGGGACAGACGATACAAGAGGGTTCGGAATGGTGGGTTGCACCGGGACGAAGGTAACGGAATGTTGGGAGGTTGAGTTCACAATGAACGGACCTGTAGTAGGCATGGCGCCAGACACCCAAACAGGGTTATGGTAAAGTGATGAGGCACTAGGTGTACCTGAAACCAATTGTTCCAAGGATACATAATTAGGTGGCAATTCTCGATGCACACTGACAGGAATTCTCCCTCTATAGGGGAAACCTTCAGGAGGACAAGGGTGTTCTTCCTCCTCGATAGTGTGTGGAGTAGAAACTTTCGACTTGTCCGAGGAGGTGACGGTAGCATCGCCTTCGAGTTCCATATCTAGGAACAAATGATGGCGAATGACCGAAGAGGTACGAGGGGATAATACAAAGGAACACCTGGCTAATCGTACGGGTTGTATGGACTCTATTGTGATATCACAACAGGATCGAACAAAGCATTCAGAGGATAGATAACTAGTCCAAGATGACCGTCAGTGGTCAATGAACTCTCAGGAATTTGAACAGGATTGTCTGGAGATTCTGGGCCAAATTCAATAGGTTACCTAGT
The DNA here is from genome assembly GCA_000404065.3 of Pinus taeda. NCBI lineage: Eukaryota > Viridiplantae > Streptophyta > Pinopsida > Pinales > Pinaceae > Pinus > Pinus taeda. The sequence continues at coordinate 98,687 of APFE031062040.1, read as the reverse complement.
ATCTGAAGTAGGTGGAGGAAGAGATGACAATGGTTGAATGCTTAGAACAATTCCGAGTTCAAAATGTCCTTGAGTGACTCTGGTAATTCAGGAAATGGCTTCTGAGGCAATCTTTCAAACAGAAGAGAGGAAGAGGAACTAGGTGAACCAGATGGTTCAGCCACGATGACCTTGTCTTAGTTAACAGGAAAAGGGAGAGTAAATTTCAAGGCTTTAAAATTTTCTTTAAGGGAAACTAATGATTTGTTCTATAAAAGACTAATAGGATGTTATAAGATCATGGGCAATCAATTTATTAAAACACGTACATAGACTGGTGCTCTTTCATGTTTTAAGAGTCGAGAAAGAAACAAAGATGACTCTATCACTTTCAATTGGAAACGAGCTCAAAAGGACAAGTGCTCAAATGATATTTTAAGTTAATGAGTCAAAAATATCAAATGACTACTCTGGATGATCTAGGTAACAAGGATTACCAGGCAACCGTGAACTACATAATACCTCTCGGCGAACCGAGAAGTACGAGCAGGCAATCTCCCCAAATGTTGTGTTCGGTGTATCACGTTTGCAAGGCGGCCGACTCAACTTCCTATGGACAAAGGATTGCAACCTAGAGGGGTCTCTCGTTATATACTCGATGGTACGGGGAGCACAAATCTATACTAGCGTTGTCTAGTGCCAACAGCTGCTAGGTTTAAAAATGCTGGAACATGTCTCTAGCCTAGACCTTCTAGATGTGATTGTTAGATTTCAAATGCTCCTTAAGTTAATTAAGTTTATTTTAAAGTTTATCTTGAGTTATGTCTTGTTTTTCAGGCCTTAGCGATGTGACTCGAAGAACCCTAAATGCAACTAAATGAGACAAGACCCTTTCAATTTGATGAATTGTCTACACTCGAGAGGGTAAAAAACACACAATCAAATGCAAACAACTAAGCAATTGAAAGCAAAATGATTTTTCACTACTTCACTTTTCGAGAAAAATAAGCTAATGAAAAATACATTCCAATTCCTAATTTCCTGACAAGTACATTCCTAACAGTCCTTTAAAAAGCAAAGAGAGTTTTTTTTTTCTTTTCAAATGCCAATGCAATCCTAATCTTCAATGATTCTAACTATTGTAGCATACTGATGTAGCAAACTAGAATTTTACACTTTTCATGAAACGACGAAATGAATTTTTCACATACAACACTTCAATAGAATATTTTTTGAGATAATTAACTCTTCAAGCAAATGAAAACACGACAAGAGAATTTCTTTCAAACTAATGAAACACTGACTTTACCAAAAACAAGACTATCTCTCATTTCCTTCTTCAAACACTTGAAAAAAGTAAACAACAACCGTGATAATAGACAAATTGTAATTCAACCTACTTAACAAGTCAAGAAACATTAAGCCATAAACATGTAAGATGACACATTATGTAGGAGATCAATCGATAGTTGCATATATATTGAATCAAGAAGAGATTACAACCATTGTCTTGACGTTGCTATTCTCCTCCGACAAAACCAGGTTCCCACACACTTATGCTAGTATTCCATGATGGCCTCAACAATGATAATTTTAAGGCTCTTCCCTTTAGGACTCACGCTAAACCAAATTCACACTTCTCCCTCACACAACTAAAGAGCTACAACTATGAATAGCTTGTTGTTTACTCCAAACTTAATTAGCACTAGCACACCAACATTAACACTAACTTGTGCTTGAGAAAAGGGAGGTTTATATAGCATGAATGGATGGGAAATGGTTCCTCTTCTCATGGGAGAAGGTCTTATCTCTTGAGGTAGTTCCACCCTTATAGGGGAAAGGAGCCCAAACTGACATCCTCGACTCCATCCGACCCAACCATTTACCAGACTTCCATTACGAAGCTTCTAGAGCTAGAAGCTTCAGCTCCTTATTTTAAAAACTTCCCAAAATAGGATCGGCGCAACTAAAACAAAGCTCAGTGGCTCGGGTCGGTGCTAGGGACAGTGTTAATCCTTGCATATCGATGCGAGGACAACAAAGGTCATTAGCGCCAGTCTTGTAAACTGGGAAAAACAAAAGATTTATGGGAAATGGTGCAAAAGGGAATTGTTCTACTCATGCAGAGGGACACAATAGGATTTTATTCATGAAGGGGAAGCATGTAAGGTTCACTGTAGAGGTTCTTCAGGATCATGGAACGGAGCGTACAGGGACAGTGACAAAATGTTGTAAAACACTTGGGTTCCTCCAAGTACATGCCCCTGTAGAAGATGAAGAAAGTGGAGTCGCCCACTGGACAGAAATCTAACTTAGACATAGAAGATGATATGATGAAAATGAGATGAAGGTAAATGGGTGAAGATGAAAGCATCAAATGATGAGAAGAGATTGAGAGGACCAAGGCTATAAAAAATCTTTCCCCGGCAACAGCGCCAAAAAATGTTTTCGCACAAAGTGTCTAGGCACGACAACAACGCTCAGAGTAAGGGTTGTCACTCCAATCCTTACTCACTCCATTTAGACTCTCTCCTAGACAAGTCAAGGGGGGTAGTCCCTAGGGTGAATGAATGAGGATAGCCTATGGAACACAGGCTATAAGAGACTTAAAAATGAACAACTTGATGAATGTAAAACAAGTCCAAGTTAACCAAGATGTATAGATCTAACAATCAAGACAAATAAGACAACCACAAGATAGAAATGATTTTCAAACCAGTGCCTTAATATTCAATTAACCATAAACCAAATGAAAACATGTTATTCAAACAAATTTGTAAATGTAATAGCGGTGACGATCATGGACGATTAAATATAAAATGCTAAAAACTTTCGCATCCAAAAAATTCTAGCAATTAAATACCATGAAGAACTACGAACTTAAATGGTTAACAATATACATTCCTATTTTTAAATGATTTTCTTTAAATGACCCAGATCTAGGAAATTTGTTGAACTTTCCTATAGTCCATTTTTAGAGATGATTTAAAAGATTATTAAATGTGCTTGACTATAGAGAAATTAATACCACAAAAATATTCCTTTTTAAATTTTCAAAGTCAAACCCCTTAGCATAAATAAAAACCCAAGCATGAACCTTAGATTAAAAATTTGTAATGCTTTCTTTCACCAATTTGTTTTTATATGAAAAGTTTTATGAGAAAATGTGGCAAATGTTTAATTAAAACTTTTAGTGTGACAAAAATCAAAATCAAAAGGCTTTAATAAATTAATTTTTTTTTAAATGTGAAAGCGTAGGTCCTCTTTTGATTTAATTTACTTGAAATTTCAAAGTCAAAAAAAAAATGAAAAAAAAAAAAACACCAAATAGTAATAATAATAATAATAAATAAATTGGTTTTTTTTAAATGTTTTTTTTTAAATCAAAACAAAACAAATAAAATCAAGGACATAAGAAATCAAAATTATTATTATTTTTTTAGATTTGTTTTAAGATTAAATAAAAATCAAAACACAAAAAAAATGTAAACTAAACAAATGAAAAAAACCAACTCAATAAAAAAAATTTAACTGTTAATAAAGCCAAAACCTAACAATACAAAAAAGAGGGTATTAGAAAATCAGGTTCATTTGTTTGTATGCAAGTTTAGCATGGTGGCGGCAAAGGAGCTCGACGGAGAATGATGATGGCAACACGTAGAGGAGAATGGAATGCGAACAGGATCTGACGAGAAATAATGTTGCGAGTTCGAACAACATTATGGGAGATCCTTGCAAGTTGATGGCGGCGGAGGAGACTATTGTTTAAGCGAAGTATCGAGTGAGGGTAGATGCAACAGAGAGCATAGGAGATGGCAGTGCAAGAGATCAGGTAGATTCGAAGGATGGAGCGAGGGTAGATGTAGTAGAGAGCATAGGAGATGGCAGAGGAGGATATCGGGCAGATTCGAAGGCAACGAGCAATGGCAGCGTTAGAAGAAGGACGCAGAGAGATAAGGGAGCTCGAGTAGTAGTGTTGGAGGGTGAACACGGATGGATAGCAAGGGAGTTTACTAGCAATGGCGGCAGCAGAAGGGAGCTTGTGCAGGGATGAGGAAAGATTGCCTTTTTGAGGAGTGATTTGTAGGTTAACCAGCGAGGAGGAGCCATGAAAATGGATGGCGAAGGAAATGAGGAGGAGGGAGAAAAAATTGCAGCAGACATAGCTCGGAGTTCGAAAAGAAATGGAAACCATGGGCAGTAGAGAAAAGAGAGGCTTCTAGACAGGAAATGGTAGCCTCAAGAAACCCAGAACAAACCCAGAAAAATCGAATTTCACACCAATATATCTTTTGCTTCAGATTTCTTTTCAGGAGGAACTCATAAAATCCACAGATTTAAAATTTTCAAACCCTCGAACTGTAAGTTGAATAATGCCCCTGCAAAATGATATTGAGGCCAGATCTTACCCTCTAGGTCCTAGATCTGGCTTCAAATAAAAAAAATTCCCTTTCAGATCTATACCTACAATAACAAAAATAAAACACCCAGAAATCAAATATAAAAATAAAATTGGAAACCCCAAAATCCCACATTAGATTTACAATAATTACCAATTGAAGGCTCTAATTAGCTAGATCTGTCATTATGTTGCACAGAAATAAGAAATTTTTAAATTTTTAAAGGAGGTGCTAACTTGAAACTCTCATGCATCATAAAAAATCTTATGATAATCCTGGAGCTAATTTAGTTGGGCTCTTCAAGAAATACAAATCGGGAGTTGGGTGGTCTAACTGAAAACTTCCCCTAACGCCCGATAATCTATCTCAATTTCCCTGCAAAACTCAATCCAACGATTAAAAATTGAGCGAGAAAATAATAATTAAATTCAGACAAATAGAGATACCTACTATTACATTCAAAAATTACATTATTATTCAAACCCCGACGACTGAGCAAGATCCCTGTACTCAAATTACTCTTCAGAAGCTATCATCAATGGCTTTAGAAAAAATTATGCATGAAATAAAACATCTTATAGCATTCCCATGAAGATTAACACCAATAGAATTTAACCCCAAAGTCTTTCTTTATTATCCATAAAAAAAAAAAGATTACATCAGAGCTTCTTGCTAAGCACACGACTCAGAGATCGAACAGATCAAATGACAAATGACCTCTTATTTACTAATAAATCCTCCAACGACTAGTTCGAGTGATCATCGTCAAAGTAATCTCGGCCGTTGATGAAGATCAAAATTTATTTTAATCTCATTCGTCAAAATATTTAAATTTTGAGCAAATTCAAAATTTTTATTTACATGCATTTTAATTAACTCAAAATTAAAATTTTTGAGTTAATTTCCCCAAAAAATTGACTTTGACTTAACCCCTAGGTATCAAAGGTTTAAAATGTATCAAAATAATTAATTTACCTTAGTCCCAAGACCTCTTAAAATTTATTTTTTTTAGGAACGATGAATATTGCCTTTGGAGAATTTAAATTTGCCTATGACTTGGAATTAATTAAATTATTGGCTTATAATTTTAATTAATTTTGGGCCAAAAATTTTAATTCATTAACCTATGAGGGGATAAATTATTTTTCCAACCCTCAAGACACGTTACATCATGATTTAAATATTTTTTACACCATAAGGGGGAAAACCCATTTGTAATAGACCCTCACAGATTACCCATTTCTGTGACACGAGTATAATCCAGCAAACCAAGTAATTTGTAATAAAATAATCTAACCAAATAGTTAGGATTATTCTCAAATTACTTTTATAGAGACTCAATCTAAAACACTAAGACTCACCTAAGATCCTAGCGACAAAATCCATTCCAGCTTTGGGGTAAGACTAGAGGGAAAAACTATGTCGATCATCCGAAAATGAATCGATGAGACAAAAAACCTCCTAGAATGGAGATTGTCACTAGAAAGGTAGGTTTACCTAGGTCATTACATACATGACACGGGTCTGCTAAAATTATTTACATTATACACATGCAAAATGTGTTTACATAACATCTTGGGAGTCAGGTTGATGATGATAACTGGACGACACAAACATATCGATCAGGTGTTATCCCTTTTGCGAAAAAAAGGGGGTGCACTAATAAGGGTCGTTAACACGTAGTGGTCAACAAGTGGCACTAGGCTTTGCATCAATAATCTCCTCCCCTTTATCGTTCCCCTTGTCGAGTTCTGACTTAAAGTCATACCATACATCTAATTTAGAAGCTTTCATCTCAACCACCATTCATTGCTTGGCTCGACACTCACTTATGTTATGAGTGGAGCTCTTATGGAACTCACACCATTTCCATGTGTCCTTCTTTGTCTTCGTGGTGTTCTTCTTTGCTTCCAGCTTCGGTGAGTTGTCCTCGATCGCCTTACCTTGGCTTTTTCCTCTATTCTACGATTTGGGGGTGCCTTTCCCTTGCTTCGGATTTGTATATCCAAAGTCTCACTTCTTCTGTTTAATTTTTTGCTCGACCTTGACAGCGTATTGATAGGCGGTTCCAAGCTAGGAGATTTCCAAGGACTCCATCTCATCCTGGATGTACTTGTGTAGACAGTCGCGGTAATTGAGTACCAAATACCACTCAGAATCCTTAATACTCAACTTTGTGCGAAGGGTATGAAAAATATTTGTGAACTCCAACACGTTTTAGTCCCTTCCCTGTCACAGTGTGGTCCACTTTATGTATTTATCTTCATATCTCCTGATAGAGTAATATTGTTCCTTGATGGCATCTCGGAAAGAATTCCATGAGGGTGCAGTTGAAAACAGTGAGTATTCCCTCTCGTCCTTCTATTCACAGTAGGTTTCCCACTAATCTTTGACATGGGTGGCGACTTTAAGGAGTGAAAAAGTAATATTTTTCTTATTGGAAAAGTCATGAACCAAAAAATACACTTCCAACATATATACCCATCTATCTACTACATCTGCATCTATTTGGCTTTCAAATATGGGAATGTTAAATTTGACTTATACCTTAAAGGGAATGGCGCCTCCAGATTGGCTGTTGGATGAAGATGTGTCGCCTATGGGTAGTCGTTGAAGGATATCGGCAAATTTATCCATCATTGCATTTCTCTACTGCCCGAGGGCTTACTCGAGCAATATTTTGAAAGGATCTCCTAATCCCTCGTCTTTCTTTTCTTCCGCCATGGGAGGTCGGCTGGGTTTGTGCGGTTGGCCTTGCAAAGGTTCAACTAGTTCAAGCCCTAAATCCTTATACCCTGACCTTGTTGGGGACATGCAAATAAAAACAAAGAAAGAACACACTGCTCTGATACCACTAATCCGAACTTATACATGAACTCAATAGAATACAAACACAAAAATAAACACCGAGATGCAACAACAATAAAACTTCATTTCATTAATATCAAAGAACTGAAATATCCTTACATATAGAATGGAAATAAAATAGCTCGGCTGATGGTAACTTATCTCTGAGAAGAGATGTGACGACTGCATGCCTTTGAACTAAGTTACAACGAGGTTCAGTGGCCTTTGTATCATTGAGAAACAATGAGAAACCCTAAACATCCAAAAACCTAAACCTAGGAGATGAAGTGCCAAAAGCTTGTGGGCCCCAGTGGGGTAAGTTGGAACGTCAACTTCCCTGGGTCGTAACTTTTTCATATGATCTCCATTTCATATCATAATACCTCGTTTCGAAGATCTCAAAGAGAAGGCCAAAAAAATTGAGTTAGTTGGTTTGAAACTTTTCTAGTCTCTTCGTTTTCCCTAAAAACATCTTTTAGTCCCTCAAAATGGCTCCGAAAGTTTAGGACCCGAAAAAATGCCAAAATAGTAAGTTGTGCTACAATTAAGGAAATTGAAAAGAAACAACAGTGGGGGTCCAAATGGAATAGGCAAGTGGCCACCAATATCCACCTGGATTAGTCCTCCCACCTTATGAAGCAATGATCCCCATTGCGTTGAGTGGCTCCATGAGATGGGGAAACTTATTCTCAACTTGGTCGCTGGTGAGCCACTTGCCTTAGTGCAGGAGTTTGCCATCTTTGACAACTTGATACAATTGGATCATTTGTTGGCGAGTGTTCTTGATCTACATGTCCATGATCCGATTGGTTGTGGCTTGTTCCATGCAGTTTGGGTTTAGCTCTGTTGATGTGAGTTGTTCTGTAATGTTTGATGTGTCCAATAATGGTGGAAAGTATGGCCGAAAGAGTTCCACATTGAACATTGTGTGCATGCCAATGAATAGGGGAATGTTGAGCTCAAAAGCATTGTCTCCCACAACCTTAGATTTGGGCGAAGCTTGCGGTGGGCCCCAGCGAGACGCTCCTTCTGCAAATGTAACCAAACTTTGTCGCCCAGCTGGAACCTATGTGGCATCCAATGTTGATCGTGACGTTACTTGTACTTAGCATTGGATTTTTCCAATATGTCATGGACCTACTAGAGAATTTGTTGAATGCACTTAATGAAGTTGTTAGCCCAGTCAGCTTCGGCCTGGACATGAGTCGAATCTACCTGGGTAGCTGCAAATGGTATGGTTAAATCAATGGGACATAGTGGCTGGAATCCTAATCCCACCTGGAAAGGGTTGTGTCCAGTTCAGCTATGGAAAGCTTTCTTATAATTGTGTTGGACATAGGGGAGGATTTCATCCCATGTGCATGGATGCTTCAAGTTCTACATGTGAAAAATGTGTACGATATTCCTATTGTTTACCTTTGTTTGGCCCTCAATTTGGGGGTGTAAGGTCATGGACTTAGTGAGCTTGGTATCCAACATCTACCAAAGTCTTGACCAAAATGTACTCAGGAACCTGCTGTCCTGATATGAGATAATGGACTGTGGCATCGCAAAGTGTACCCACACTCGTTCAAAGAAGAGCTTAGCAGTGGTTTCTATTGTGATATTTTTCTTGCACGGTGCCAGAATGGCCATCTTAGAGAATTTGTCGATGACCATGAAAACGCAGTCATTTCCATGCTTAGTAGAAGGAAGGCTCAAAATGTAATCCTTGGAGATGGATTCCCAAGGCCGACTAGGAGCAAGCAAAGGAGTATATAGGCCTTTCTTCTTGATGGTCAGTTTGGAAATGGCACAAGAAATGCAGGATCTAATGTACTTCCCAACATTGTAGCTTTTAACCCTGTACAGAAATAACCTGCATATGAATTCTAAAAATAGAAAATAAAAATAGAAAGAACATAAAACATATATAAATAGATATTTCCCCTCAATCCCAAAACCGAGACTATCATATTGATTTTTCATTATATTTCTTTCAATGTTACAATACATATATATACATGTTGAAGCATCAATAAACCCCAATCCATTAACCTTGGATTAGAACATAACCATAGTTCCCTTGACCATATTTACAAAGTACCATGGACATAAAACCATGTTTCCCAAAACCATGTGTGAAATCCCTGCACAAAACCATAGGTAGGTTTGCCCACCTAATATAGGGTCCAAAAAAAAAATCTCGGGGTGTTGCCCCGGACCCTGCATAGATGCCCCCCTTGTGAACCCCCGGCAGCACTGGCCACAACGTACATGGTCGACTACTGCCCCCCGCGCATGGGGTACTCATGGAAAGAATATAACACAACCCAATATTCTCCCACTTGTTATCTTCTTTCCACATGAGAGCTTAGTCATTGATCCAGCCCTACAACACCCATTGTTTCTCTACACCAAAATAACTTCTAAGTGCTCACATACTTTGTCAATGCATCTGCAGTATTCTTCAAAGTGTCCACCTTTACCAACAACACCTTTTTGTCCTCAACCATATCCCTCACAAACTGATACTGAACATCAATGTACTTTGTCTTTGAATGATAAGTAGGGTTCTTTGCCAAGAAAATTGCACTTTGGCTATAACAGCCTATCCTTATAGCTCGTTGTACCAACCTCATACTTGAACAGAATCTTTGCAACCAAACTGCTTCCTTGGTTGCAGGAGTGGTTTCCATGTATTTTGCCTATGTAGTTGAAAGTGCCACTACGAATTGTCTCTTACTCATCCAATTGACTGCACCTCCAAATAGATTAAACACATACCCACTTGTAGATCTTCTCAGATCCAAATCTCTCACCCAATCTGAATAAACAAAGCCACGGATGTCCAAAACTCTGTCCAATCCTTGTCTTCCTTGGTAGCACAAACCATAATCACTAGTGCCACACAAATATCTGAAACTCGCTTCATTGTTGTCCAATGCTCCTTCCCTAGTTTTGACATAAACCTACTCAATAATCCCAATGCATGTGCAATGCATGATCTAGTACAAACCATTGCATACATCACGCTACTGACAGCAGTTGCATATGCAACACGGGACATGTCCTCTTCTTGTGTCTTGGGACACTATTCAGCGGATAACTTTACACCTACAGGAATAGGAACCTTCACCAGTTTACTGTCCTGCATATTAAACCTCTGTAGTATTGCCTTGATATACTTTCTCTGGTTTAACCACAGCTTCCTCTTTGCTCAATCTCGTTTAATTTCCATGCACAAAATATAGTTTGTAGCACCAAGATCTTTCATGTTGAATTTGGAGGACAATTGGGTCTTCAAATCCTGGATAATTTCTTTGTCATTTCTAAACAGCAACATATCATCCACATACAAGACCAGATAAATAACACGGTCACCAATTAATTTAAAATACACATAGTGATATGCTTTGCTTCTGGTGAAGCCAAGTACCCATATAAATGTATCAAATTTCTAATAGCACATCCTTGGTGACTATTTTAACCCATACAAACACTTTTTTAACTTGCATACCAGTTCTTTCTTACCCTTCACCGCAAATCCTTCAGGTTGCTTCATGTAGATCTCTTCTTCCAGATCACCGTGAAGAAATGTTGTCTTCATATCCATTTGTTCTACCTCCTCAGGTTATACATATTTTTCTGTAGGAATAGTTTATTCACCAGAGACTTAGATTCATACAAAGTCCCTAACTTGTCCCACAAAGCCTTTGTAGAAGCTTCCCTTGATACAGCTAGCAATACTGAATCTGAGACACATAATCATGTTTTCCTCTTTGCTTTCTTATCCAACTTCGCCTAGTCTTCAGCTGAAATTGTTGTTGGTTTAGTACCCAGATCTTATTCCACTAGCAGATCCTCCATCTTGAATTTCTACAACTTAAAACTCTGACCATTAAATTTCTCAATCTTTATCTTTCCACTTCTTGTCATCTTGTTTCACCACAAGAATTGATCTCGCAGATCTCCCACTGAACAGGGTCTACCACTAGCCCGAGCAAAACCCATCAGCAGCACAGGCGTCCCCTTGAAGCCAAAACAACTCTAATACCAAATGTAGGTTTTAACCCCGTATAGAAATAACCTGCATACGAATTCTAAAAACAGAAAATAAACAATGGCGGGAGCATAAAATCTAAAACATATATACACAGATATTTTCCCCTAGATCTCAAAATCGAGAATACTAGATTGATTTTCTATTATATTCCTTTCAATGTTACAATACATATATATACTTGTCGAAGCGTCCATAAACCTCAATCCATTAACCTTGGATTAGAATATAACTATAGTTCCCTTCACCGGATCTACAAAATACCATGGACAGAAAACCATCATTCCCAAAACCATGTGTGAAATCCCTGCACAAAACCATAGGTAGGTCCACCCACCTAATATAGGGTCCAAAAAAAATTTCTCGGGGCGTTGCCCCGGACCCCGTGCAAGGGGGTTACCACCCCCCTATCTACCCCCCGAGAGGGGGGGTAACTACCCCCCCCC
>APFE031062040.1:32361-86272 GCA_000404065.3 Pinus taeda | reverse complement strand
CCCCCCCCCCCCATGACCCCTCGGCAGCGCTCAGCACAACGTACAAGGGGGCTAACGACCCCCCATGCGTGGGGTAGTCGTGGAAAGAATATAACACAATCCAACAAACATCTTGTCGAATATTCGGCCAATAAAAATACTTCTACAGCACTTCCACTATTACTTTGAAATGTCCAATGACCCGATTGTAGTGTGCATCCAAAATCATCTTTGCACGTTCTCTTGAAGGAACACAGAGGTGTCCTAGGTGGCATAATAGTGCACCCTGGAGGTGAAAAACAGGAACTTGCTTGCCTTCCAGGAGCATCTGGCATGTGTTGTCAAATTATGGATCACTCTTGTAAAGATGCGTCCACCATGAAGTCTCGTGTCCAGAAGAGTCGAGCACGATCACTGCAATAATTGATAGTCGATTGAGGCAATTTGCAACATTATTGGTGTTTCCCTTCTTGTACTTAATGTTCAAATGGAACTGTTGCAGGTATTTGGACCATTTCTTATGTTGATCATTCCCTAAATTTCCTTGTGTCTGTATGAACTAAAGGGATCGGTGGTATATGTGGATGACGGTTTCCTTCCCCAAAATGTAATGCTTCCATTGTCGGTAGGCCTGCACAATGGAATACATATCTTTGTCATAGGTGGGATACTTTTGAATTGTTTCTAAAAGTGTCTCACTGTGATATGCCTCTGGATGACCCTGGTGAGTAAGAACTGCACAAATAGCATCGTCGGAAGCATCTATCTCAATCTCAAACGGTTGTTGCAGGTACGGTAATGTGAGGACTGGCGCGGAGCAGAGATGATGCTTCAAATCGAAAAATGCCTTTTGTTGGGATTCAAACTAAAATATTTTTTTTTTTTTTTCGCTCCACCCGTGGTGACTTGAATCAAAGTCCAAGTGATATGAGAGAACCCCAATACGAACCTACGGTAGGAATTTTCAAGGCCTAGAAAGTTATGGAGCTCCATTAGAGTGGTTGGGGCTAACCAATCTCGAATAACCTGTCTCTTGGTTGGGTCCACATGCACACCTCGCTCATCAATGATGTACCCCAGATATTGAGCTTGGATCATACCAAAAGTGAATTTCTCTAGATTGGCACAAAATTTGTGATTTCACAGGGTTTGGAGGACCTGTCGAAAATGGTGGAGGTGCTCTTCCCAACTCTTGTTGAAGATAAGGATGTCATCCAAATAAACTACCACAAATAAGTTGAAGAAGGGCTGCAAGATGCCGTCCATAAGCCTAATGAAGGTTACGGGAGAATTCGTCAACCCAAAAGGCATGACCAACCATTCGAAAAGGCCCTCCTTGGATTTGAAGGCAGTCTTTAACACATCGGAGGATTCGATTGGTACCTGGTGATAACCAGACTTCAAGTCAATCTTTCTGAAATATTTGGCCCACTTGCATTGCTCCAAAAGGTCATCAATCTATGGGATTGGATACCTATTTTGACAATGATCTTATTCAACACCCAATAGTCAATACAAAGTCTCCAGGTCCCATTCTTCTTCTGTACCAACACTTTCAGGCTCCCATAGGGTGCTAAACTTGGCCTAATGTGCCCTTTTGGCAACAGCTCATGAATCTTCCTTTTGATTTCATCATTCTCCAGAATAGAGAGTCGATAGATCGAGCCGTTGGGTAGCAGCGCACCCAAGGTTAGAATGATGGAGTGCTTGACCTGGCAATGTAGGGGTACGCCCATGGGTGAGGTGAAGATATGCATGTACTCCTCCACGACCTTGTCCACCTACTTGTGTCGTGCAAAGGATCCCCATCTGGAGGCTGGAGATGTGGCTACAACGTTTTTCTTTCCCTGAGGGAATATCATAAGGAAGAAAAATTTCTCGGTCTAGGAAATGATCTTACTGCGTTTCTTCGCAAAGATCAAAGAGATGGAAATAGGAGGTGCTACCTCTGGTATCCTATATCACTTATTTCCAAAAGAAATAATAATAGGGTGAGGCCTAAACTCATACACAGCCTGATGCTTCCATAAGTATGGTTGGCCAAATAATACATCATAAACTTCAAGAGGAGCAACATCACACGGTACCTCATCTGTGAAGGGCTTGATGTTATAGGGAGGGCGGAATTGTTGACTAACACGAAGATCTCATCATTCATGAAGCCACCCAATGGTGTACGTTTGCAGGTGTGGTGTGTTCGGTAGGCCCAACCGCTTCATGACCTCTGCTAAAGTGAGGTTCTTTTGGCTTCCACTGTCAACAATGCACTGTAGTGGAGAACCCTTCACCCACATTTGTGAGTGGAAGAGTCACTCCCCCTCCTCTGGATCTTCGGGCTCAATCTTCTAGAGATTGGTGGTGGCACTAGGCTCTGCATCAATAATCTACTTCCGTTTGGTGTTCCCCTTGTCAAGTTCTAACTTAGATTCAAACCATGCATCTAGTTTGAAAGCTTTTAGCTCGACCACCAATGGCTAATTGGCTCGACACTCACAAATGTTGTGAGTAGGGCTCTTATGGAACTCAGACCATTTCCATGTGTCCTTCTTTGTCTTCGTGGTGTTGTTATTTGCTTGCGGCTTTAGCGGGTTGTCTTGGGTCGCCTCGCCTTGGCTTTGTCCTTTGTTCTGCAGTTTGGGGGTCTCTTTCCCTTGCGTCGGATTTGTAGATCCAAAGTCTTGCTTCTTCTGTTTAAATTTTTTCTCGATCTTGACAATCTATTGATAGGCGACACAAAGCTTAGAGATTTACAGGAACTCCATCTCGTCCTGGATGTACTTGTGTAGACAGTCGCGGTACTTGAGTACCAGATGTTGGTCAGAATATTTGATACCCAACTTTATGCGAAGGGTATGAAAAATATGTGTGAACTCTGACACGTCTTGGTCCCTTCCTTGCCACAGCGTGGTCCACTTTATGTATTTATCTTCATATCTCCCAATAGGGTAATATTGTTCCTTGATGGCGTCTCATAAAGAATTCCAAGTGGGTGCCGCTGAAAATAGTGAGGATTCCCTCTCATCCTTCTATTCATAGTAGGTTTCCCACTAGTCCTTGACATGGGGCACATCTTTGAGGAGTGAAAAATTAATCATTTCTTGATTCGAAAAGTCATGAACCGAAAAATATCTTTGCAACATATTTAATCATCTATCTAGGGCGTCTACATCTATCTGGTCTTCAAATATGGGAATGTCAAAGTTGACTTGTACCTTAAAGGGAGGGGTGCCTCCAAGTGGATGTTGGATGCACATGCATTTCCTGTGGGTATCCGCCGAAAGATCTAGCAAAATTTATCCAACATCGTGTTCCTCTCTCGCTCGAGGGCTTCCTCAAACAATATTTTGAAAGGATCTCCTGCTTCCTCATCTTTCTTTTCTTCCACCATGGGAGGTCATTGTGGTTTTCAAGGTTGGTCTTGCAAAGGTTCAACGAGTTCGAGCCCTAACGCTTGATACCCCACCTTGTTATAGACATGTAAAGGAAAACAAAGAGAGAACAGACCGCTCTATTACCATTAATCCGAACTTATACAAGAATGCAACATAATACAGACACAAACATAAACACCAAGATGTAGCAGAAATAAAACTTCATTCCATTAATATCAAAGAATTGAAATATGCTTATATACAAAATGGAAATAAACTAGCACGGGCGATGGTAGCTTATCTCTTAGGAGAGATGTGGCCACTACATGCCTCTGAACTATGTTACAATGAGGCTCGTTGGCCATTTTATTATTGAGAAACAATGAGAAACCATCAACATAACCCTAGGAGATGAAGCGCCAAAAGATTGTGGGCCCCGTTGGGGTAAGTTGGAACGTCAACTTCCCAGGGTCGTAACTTTGGCATACGATCTATGTTTGTCTATCATAATACCGCGTTTCGAAGATATCGAAGAGGTAACCAAAAATAAATAATTACACTTTTTTTGTCTCTTCGTTTTCCCTAAAAACGTATTTTAGTCCCTCAAAAAGGCTCCAAAAGTTTAAGACCCGAAAAAATTGCCAAAAATAGTAAGTTGTGCTACAATTAAGGAAATTGAAAAGAAACAAGGGTGGGATGCCAAGTGGAATAGGTGGGTGGCCACCAATATCCACCTAGATCAAAGGAATACGATTGGACACACTCCTTATGAGATTGTCTATGGGAAGCAAGGCATGCTTCCAATTGAATTCCAAGTGAAGACTTTCAGAACATCAGCAAAATTGGGCCTTGATCTATCTGAAGCTCAAAATCAAAGGTTAACACAATTGAATGAGCTAGATGAAATCTGACAAGATGTTATCCAAAGAACCAGCATAGTCCAGCAGCAAAGATCGAGATGGCATGACAAATTCATCAGAGTTAAGAAATTCAAGACAAGTGACCAAGCTCTTCTTTTTTACTCTAAATTCAAAGGTTTTTAAGGAAAAATTCAAACTCACTGGCTTGGTCCTTATGAGATAGATATTTTCATTGATAATGGAGCAATTAGAATCAAGACTATTTATGAGGACAATATTATCTTCCTTGTTAATGGCCATAGACTAAGTTTATATCACAAACCTTTGACAAGAGAAGAATTTGTCAAATATTTGTAAAATAATTCTGATTTTGATTTGGTTGAGAAAGGATATTTTTCTCCTCATCTCCCAACCAAACTGGAATTTTTTTCCTCGAATAAATTAAAAAAAAAAAAAAAAAAAAAAAAAAAAAAAAAAAAAAAAAAAAAAAAAAAAAAAAAAGGTATAATAATAATATAAGTATAGACATGAAAACCAACATTATTGGCATTACTATATAGAAAAACTTCACTGAAAACCAAGAATTTTTGGAGGTTTAGAGTTTCACATTCCTTGTCTTTTCCCACTTCCTTCTTATTCCATTTTTTTCTAATAATTTTTCCTAGTCTAAATCAACATTTTTGAGGCCTAGTTTTCTTCAAGCATCATCAAGAGACAATAGCAGTAATAAAGTACCATTCCAACAACAACAACAAATTTTAAAATGAAAGAGTTAATGAATCAGTGAAATTCTATAGCATACTTCGAATTTTGTGCAGTGTACATCAATCTATACATAAGGAAGCATTAGAGCACTCCAAATCTGCAACAAAGGAAAAGACATCAAATATCAAAAGAGGTATGTTCCAAGGTATGCAAATAGAATGTGAGATTACATTTCATTTCAGAAACATTAGCTTTAAACGCTCATCGAATGATTAAGATATATTTATTATAAAAATTGAGCAAACATTAGACCTTGTAACACTCCCTACATTCATAACCTTATTATGTCATCATATCCCTATCTGTCATATCAAAATCTCTCCATTAACTTTCTCATAAAATGGATCTAAGGATCGTGGAAAATAATTTTTACAAGTGGAGAAGTTTTATTATGAATTGAACATCACCATAAGTGATCTATGTCACTTCCTGCCTGACCCTGACCACCATCAAACCATTCAGCCTTACCGGCCACCCCTCCATTTCCCTTGTTAAGAGAAGTAATTCAGGTCGAAAGTCCTCCTTCACCATATGTGTCATCATCAGATCTCATCCCAACGGAGTTAAGTTTCTTCAAGCATATCTATGAGTCAAAGATCAGTTGCGGAAAGTGGGTTGGCTTGATTTCTTTGAGAAATTTGATGGACATGAGATAAAGGCTACAAAGGCGTTTGCACAGGTGTTCGAAGTAGTAGAGGTGGAGACTTGATACATTAAGATGATAATTATAGAATCCATAATGGCAGAGGCAACAGGCTTACCCAGAAACACAGAGAGTTGGTTCAAAAATAGGAAAATCAAAGGAAAAGAAAGGAAAACATTCCTCTGAAACCCAGGTATATATACTTCCATCTTCAAAAAATGGATACCAGTAATTGCATTGAAAACCAAGTGGAGAAATTTGTTGCAAGTCATTCAAAAAAATTTAACTTGTGAAGGATGATATGGCACAATGTTTGTCTATCATGTTTGGCTCTTAATGCACTTCATTGATGGAAATGAGTTGAATTTGCCATATTTTCTACTTTGTAGTCTCAAGAAAATGGCTTTTAGTGTACAACGATATTCTAAACCCTTAGCAGTGCCCTATACCATCATGCATTAATTAAAATTCTTATAGAAGCACATTTGAGGACTAAAAGAGATAATTGGCAAAGTTTTTTAGTCCTGAACCATTTTGTAGAGGCTCAAGAAGAGGAAGTAGTAACAAAAACTAAAAGATGTTGGGGGATAGCAGTTTCAAACCCTAGCCCTGAGCTTGTTAATGAAGAAGAGGGTTTGACTATCAATGAAACAAAACAGATGGAATCTCCACCAAAGGAACCAGAGGACAACACCCTCCTTTGTTAGTTTATGGAGAAAATTAAGCAGAAGAATGAGAAACAAAGTGTTAGAAGAAATGAAGCCATCTCAATTATTAAGCAGTTTGAAGCTATGGATAAGGAATAGGGGAAAATGAGGAAGCTAGGTAACAAGAGAAATAATATCCAAAATATAAAGGAAACAAAACTGAAGTTTAGAAGGAGTAAACACATTTCTAAGAATTTAAATATATAGCCACCTGAAGTGGTTGACCTCGAGGAGAGAGATCATAGTATCAATGAAGTGGCAGGAGCATCGCCATTTTATCAAGCCCCAATTCCAACCAATAAGACACCTGAAATCAATCTTGTCCAATAGCATATTTATGACTAAGTGGAAACGTTGGAGAAGAGAGTGCAACATAAGGTAAATTCTCCTTTACAAAGTGAATATGAAGACACTTTTAATGAAAGGGGTCCCTCGACTAATGACATTCCTAAAAAAGAACATGAAATTGAAGATGCTCTGAAGCAAGATGTATATGCGTTAGAAATATTAAGCATGCATCTCAAAGAAGAAAATGAGGAAATAAAAATACAAAATGAAATTTTGAGGACTCAAGATGATAGTATGTTGTTGAAATTATGCCATTGATATAAGAAAAACAAGAAACTCAAGGCCAATAATAGGATTCTCATAAACAAAATCAAAGGATTGCAGAGAAAGATCTTAATGAGGAAACCGAGATTAGCACTTAATGTTAAAGAGTTGAAAATGGAGGAACTAGTTTAGATGTTCTAATCCAAGCTTCAAATATAGTGCAATGAACAAAACACTTTACCAATTTTGAATTTTTGATGCATGAAGACATGCAAAATCCTCAGTGTGGGGGAATGTTGAAGTCTTGAATTGTCTTCTTTTTTATACCCTTTTACCTTCATTTCCATCCTTTTCATAATAATTATGCCATAGTTTCAAGTTGGAAGGTCACTTCAGATATGCTCAGTCATAATAAAAGGTATCATTCATTCATGGTTTAAAATTTATTGTTTCTTTATGAAATTTAATCAAAAAATATCTATAGCTATCGAAATGCACACATTCTGTAGCTAACCAAAGATTTTACAGCTACATCCATGATTAGACATGTTCCAATGCATTGAGGAGAAATAAAGGATACAGGTAGATGGAAATTGTTAAACATATGGACATCCACCTATTACACTGATTTGGAAACTCGTAGGGTTCGAGAAATTTGATGGTCAAACTAGAAGTCAACTCTAGTTATAATACTTAAGCCTTTTGCAAAATTTTAAGGAAGAACATGGCATCATCAAGTGAGTGTGGGACTGAACGAGAAAAGTTTGGAATCAAAGATTATGATATATCAAATTGAAATCTTCTAATGATTTTCTCTTCTAGTAGTTAATTACTTAGTTGTCAAATAGAAATTGGCTTCTCAGCTTATAACTCTTCAAACTATTATTCAAAAGAGTATTATAAATAACCTTGGACCAAGGCAATGGACATATTTAAGTTCTATAATCATTTTATATTGAAGACTTTTACTTAAAATGCAATTACTTTTTTCCTTTTGTGATCAAATGTGTGGGTGAATAACTCATTAATTGAAGTATTTTTCATGCTTATGCTCAATAGGAAGGCCCCCTAAAGAGTTGTGAGTTAGTTTAGTTGTTGATTTGTTTCATGAGTAGTCTCTTTTCCATTACAAATAATTATATGCTCTTTATTAGTACATCGCTTTTTGTGATTTCACATTGATTAGTTTGCATCGGTCGAGCACTCACATATGATAAAAAGATAAAAAATGTTTCCTTTTTTAATTATCCTCATTTCAATAGTTTTATTTAGTTTTATACTTACAAGTTGATGACCATATTGATTCCATTCACAACTACATAACCTAGTAGTTCCTCAAAGTTGTATTTTAGATCATCACTTTCAAGTTATGTTTTTTAATACAATTCGAAATTTGGTGAAATTGTAAAGCATTTAGATTAAAGCTTTATTTCTATTGAATAGAGTAAAGACTTCAATTTCCAACAATAAGCATAGCATTTCAATTCATTATAGTAGAATAGGGTTTCAATTTTGTTCATTAGTATAATCTTTCAATTTAGTCTAGTAGAGTAAAATTTTAATTCTTGTCAAGTAGCGTAATTTTCAATTCAGCTCAGTAGCATAGAACTTTCAATTGATTTCTCCTTTAAGATTAGTTTTCTTTTTAAAGAACAATTTCGATGGAAAATAACATGTGCATAGGAATAATATGAGTTAATCTTGTTGACTCAAAATTACACTTTGCTTTAATAGATTTAAAATTACATTTCAGTTTCATCTTTTAATAAAAAATGGAACTCCTAGCATATATTGTGCACATTCACTTCATAAGTACACGGACCTTGGTTGACAATTAATGAAGTAATTTAACCACCAATTAAATTACCCAACATTTTTGCATCTTTGTCGGGGAAGTGCATATAGCACCTTATTTTTGGTTTACATATCATATCAAATGCATTCATCCTTCCGATGCATAGTTAAAATCATATTAAAATCATGTAGGGTGCATGTATAGAGAAAGAGATTCTAGGGGTAGATTTATAAGTAGAGGTAGAGGACATATTTCAATACCAACATCACCAACCACCTCCATTGGACAATGTAGTTCCACTCTATCCACTAACACTCGCATTCCATGCATAGTGCATAGATATAGGCTTTTTGAGGTACACTAATCTGAAATTCAATCTAGGGACTCACCAACTTCTTCTAAGAAAGTTGTAGTTGAAGAACGTACATCCCCTACTAAAGGAGTTATATTTCTCTCTTCAACAAGAGAACAAATTTTAGGATAGGAGTTGGAAGTGCCTAGTGAGGAAGAGGAAGAAACTTTTTATGAGCTACCATTAATAGAAGAACCAGAGGAAGAAGTAGACAATCCTATTGTTGAACCTTATATTAGTTCTAAGGAATCTACAATGGTAGGAAACGGGGAAGGAGAAGTACACAATGTAGTTGGTGAACTTAGGATTGGTGGGGGAAGAGGTAGAAGAGCAAATAGAGGAGGTGGACAAGGTGGTAGAGGAGGAAGGGGAGAATAAGATCCTTGTGGATTCCCTATCTTTGATGAAGATACCATAGCTACAATAAAAAATATCTCACCTTCTATTCTTCCCAATTTTCATGGCTTAAGAACTAAGGATCCCAAGATATTTCCTTTTAAGTTTGAAGTATTATGTAGATCCTATGACTATTTACTTGATACTCAAAAATTGAAGTTATTTCCAGATACTCTAAAAGATGGAGCCCTTAAATGGTTCATGGGTCTAGGAACATACTCTATTAGAACATGGATGAAATAAAGAGAGTATCCCTAGAAAAATATCAAGATTATTGTATGCACCATATCCTTAAGGACGAAGTCTTCAATATGATGCAAAAGGAGGATGAAAATCTTGAAGACCTAGTGGAAATATTTGCCTACAATATCAAAAGGGTTAAGATGCACAATTTAGATGAGGAGACATTAAAAACTATTTTGCTAAAAACTATAAGAGATGAATGGATTGATATTCTCAATTTAATAGGCAAAGGAGATGTTTCCCAAGTATAATTTGATGAAATTTGTGAGCTCGGCAAGCATATTCCAAGAGGCAAGGCTAGAGATGGTAAGAATCCAAGAGATCCAGCCATGTCAAAAGAGTCATCAAATCTGCATATGGAACAGTAAGTAGAGCAAAATGAGGTAATTTGTTCGATAATTTGAAAACATATATCCTTGGAAATATTCGTGAGCAACTAGATACAAAACAAGCAAAAAGATGAGAATGTTGCATTATCTATTTTTTGTCCTAGGTGTAGGAAAAAACCATTAGGCGAATTTTGAGGTCTAAAATGGGCCTCCTAAGAAAAATGGACAAAAAAAATAAAATTTATAAGAACCAATAGGATTCAATATGATGATGTCAACCATGGGGGACAATTCATCATTTTTGGAGTTAAAAAGTAAAAAGATTTAAAAAATATTAAAATAATAAAACTATTTTTTCAACTCGTATTTTCAACTTATCTCCCTAAGGTTTTTCTCAAATTTTGAGCAGGAATACTTGTTGGATACAAAATGTAATTCCTCGTCCAAGGAGTACCCATGTTGCATACTTTTGATGGACCTTGCTACACGAAAAATGAGAAACACATGAAAAAATGTGATTACAATCATGTTTTTTCGTGTAGTAGGGTCCATTAGAAGTATGCAACATGGGTACTCCTTGGACGAGGAATCAAATTTTGCATCCAATGAGTGTTTCCACTCGAAATTTGAGTAAACCCATAGGGAGATAAGATGAAAATACAAGTTGAAAAAATAGTTTTTCCTTTTTTCCCTCTAAAATTTGATGATGTAATCTAATCTTATTTGATTTTTTCCACTACTATTTTATAATTTCCTTAGGAGGCCCATTTTAGACCCCAAAAGTCCCCTAATGATGCTCTAAGAGAATGTTCCTCTTGATAATGTGAAAATTTGTGCCATATGTGTTGAAAATCATGATACAAAAGAATGTCCTTCAATACCTCGGCTCAAGATTGTCTTTCAGTATGAAGTTGGACCAAGTCAAGTTGAATCACTTTTTATTGCAAAAAGACCATGGTAGTCTCAACAAACATGTATAGTCCCAATACTCAATATCATTCATATGCACAACCACAGAGCAATTGGAATACACTTATGCCTACGAAACCTTGGCCATCCCAACCTCAAAATCCATCCTAGCTACAAGGTTGGAAGAATTATTATGGTAGAAATCCCCAGTATCCTCAATTCCAACAACCATATCCCTGATACCAACCTCAGTACTACCCTCCTCAACCTACTCAACTTCTATTTAAAACACAACCATCAAATCAACCACTTCTATTACCATCCACTCCATTTCCTCTAAAATCCAATAAACTACCTGCTCAACCACTTCCAGATCCAAATAATAAAAATTAACAACCCATATATAATGTTGAAGGTCAAATCTTTCAAGCTTGTATGATAACCCCCTTAGGTCTAAATAATGTCCAACTAGATATGGTAGGGTTTTGTAAAAGAAATCACCACCAGTTGTCATCCAAGAATTTAAAGAGGATAAAGTTCCTGAAGTAATTTAACCACCAATTAAATTACCCAACAAAAGGTGTCTTATGTCATATAATTAATGGTGAGTGTCACTCCTACTTACTAAGCGTGCATGGAGTTGGGTGCAAATTAACACAATTTAGAGGAATGTGATGATTTGAGATTTTTTTTCCTAGTGATGTGCAATTGTTGATCGATCTGGTATGTATACATTCAAAGCATAATCCATGTATTATATGCTTATTGATGTTCATGAAGAATTTCCCATTGAAGTTGAGTTCAGTTAAAAGGTTAAAGTGCCAGAGGTTATTCGAATGGTTAGTATTGTAGGGTGTTATAGTTTACATGATGTCTGAGTGTGAATATTGTTGTTGTTATATGGCGATGACGGCTTGAATGGCATAGTTGTTGTAGTATATCGTTGCAATAGGAAAAGTAATTGAACTGTTGCAATACATGAATCATATGCTAATAACTTGATTGTGTCAAAAATGTTATTTGAATCTCAAGGATCAAAGTACAAAAAAAATATTGATTATTATGTGACTGGGGTATGACAGGGGTAATTGTTGTTGTTTCTTTGCTACTTGTCTGACAGTGAGATCAGTGGTGCTAGTTGAAAGTTGGAGTTGATTGACAATGTTTGTGTTCGAAACTTGTATGTTGTTGAAGTGCGTGATGTCCAGGATAGAATTTTTATTCATGATTGAAGTCTGTTGCTATGACCACTTGCTGGTATGAGTAAGATCAATGACTGCAATAGTATGGCTAACATTGACGATGTGTCATTGTGTCTATATAGTTATTTCTTATTGATTTGGTTACAATGATACATTGTTGATATTGGATTTAACTCAATTCCTAATGATGTGCTTGTTGTTATGTTGTAGATGATAAACGAAGTGTTGATGACATAGTTTCTTGTTGAGTACACTGAGTACAAAACATGTATCGCAGATTTTATGATAGGGTATGACATGGCTATGTTATTTTGTGTCATATATTGCTTGGATACTTGTCTTTTGATATTAAATCCTAAGCTAGTTGAATTCACAATGTTTTGTTTTGGGTTTGAGAGTCGGTGTATGACAATTTGAATCTTGAAGATTAAAGTGTGTATTACTAATGATAAAATTAGTATTTTGTTGAGCATAGAGCTGAGTGTGATGACTGAGTATGTTAACTAATGATAAAATGAGTATATCGACAAAGGATGAGTTGTTGTGGTGATAAGCATGTTGTTGATGATAGAATAAGTGTTGATGACTAGAGATGCTAGAATGTTTTGTTGATGACTAAGAGACAACATGTTGTTAACCAAAGAAGAAGGGTTTTAATTGTTTATTGAGCTCTTTATTGTCCATGGTTTGTCTTGCAGAGACGTACCATGATTTCCAACTAATGAAATTGTTGATGATTGTTGTCTTTGCTACTAAGAAATAATTTTTGATATTGATGTTGTAATGAATATGTTGTGTTACAAAATTGTTGTTGCAAGAATGTTATCGATGAGATAAAAAGGTTGTTGCAGAGAGAAATGTGCAAGAAGGTAAAATTTGATTTGAAGTTTATATTGAAGAACAATGGATCTAGTTTGAAAATGGAATGAAAGGGATTTCCACAAGGATTTGGGGGTCAATTCCTCTAGCTGATTGGTGCCAAAAAAATTGAATTGAGGGAGTGGGTCCTTCCTGATTAAGCGTGTCAGCAAAAAATTTCAAAGGGAGTGGGTGCTTCCAACTGGTGGGTGCCAACAAAAATAGGCAAGGGAGTGGGTGCTTTTTACTGGTTGGTGCCAATAAATATTTGTGAGAAAGATTGAAGATTAAGAAGAAAGAACAATTGTGGTTTTATACCTTTATGGTTTCCACCTAAAATTGTTGTGTTGATGTGTAAATCTTTATGGTTTGACTATGTGTGTTCCTTGATGATGTTTATATAAACAAATTGAAAATATAAATTTGTGATAATTATTCATATTACTGAAATATTGATTCAACCCCCACCCAAAAACCCCACCCTAGTATTTCAATCATTGATGTTAGAGTAGGTTCCTTCAGCTGCAAATTAACCATTAGAAGGAAGATCTTGTCTAAATAAGGGATCATCAAAGTATGCCTCTACTCAATGCTACAAACTATCAGGTATGGAAAGAAAATCTGAAGTTTGAATTCATAACTCGTGGATATGATGCCTGGAATGTAGAGACCAGTGGCTATGGTGAAAAACCTCCATCAAATCAAGTATTGTAGTGGAATGTTCAGGCTATGAATGTAATTTACAGTAGTCTACATGATTTAGAACTTGAGAAAATTATGGATTATGTCCTCTTATTATGAAAGCAGCTGAGAAAGAGGACAATTCAACTCCATAAAATGAAATTGAATGAGCATAAGACCTAGAGGAGATGCATCTCATTTTAAGAGGTAATGTTCCCATTGGCTTAGATAATAATTGTGATATAGAATTTAGTTATCCATTAGATGAAGAGAATCGTGCTTCTACTAGTAGTCAAGATGATTATGAAGAGAATATGAATCAAAAGAACTCTTTTACTGATAGAATTATGAATCTAGAAGCTAGACTAAATAAGGCCTAGAAGGAAATAGAAAATCTCATAATTGTGAATAGAGAGAAAAATAAATTACTATATATTTTTGAAGACAGATAATATGAGTTCAAAGAAAGCTATATCAATTTGAGAACTCAGCTAGAGGAAGCAAAAAGAGTTGAAGAAGTAAATGGAATCCTACTAAACGAAAGGGACAACCATTATTAAAAGATAGAAGCATAGGTTGTATACTTGAGATGTGAACTTAAAAAGAAAAACAATCAGCAAGAAATGGAAGAAAGAGCCAAAATCTTGGACAACATCCTTAGCAATCAAAGATCCCCTCAGATAAATCAGATCTTTGTTATAATGAGGAAACTAGAGGAGAATCTGGCTCAAAGGAAGGTCAAGAAAACCAGGAAAGAAATGAAAAGGCACCCCAACAACGTGTCAACAAAAAATTACAAAACAAAAAGGTCAAGAAATTATCACATGAAACAAGCAAGGAATGGTTCAAGAAGAATTCCTTTCCAACATAGGTCATTTACTTCCATAAATAAGTATAACATACCTTTAAGTTTTCAAAGGAGGAATGTAAATTCCTTTTCTCCTTTGATGGATGATGTTGAGTGCTACATTTGCCACAAGTTTGGACACATTGCAACAGAATGTAGAAGTAGACCCTACAATCAAATTATGAAGCAAAAGGAGATTCCACAAGTAAGAAGACAAGGAAGAACATTCCCCACAAAAGGATCATTTACTCCCACGTACCAAAGCTTATTTTATGGCTATTGTTTCTTATGTAATACATTTGGCCATAAAGAAATAAATTGTAGTTCGCATGCAAAGAGTAGGAGTGTAATGATTGCAAGGAAAAATAACAACACAATAATACATGATCCTTTGGTCTCCTTTCATAGTCATATAAAATTTTATACATGCAACAAGCTTTAACATATGGCAAAGGATTTTAGGAGTAAATTATTGAGTTATTTAAGAAAATTGAAACAACATAAAGAATTTACTCAGAATGAGTAGATGAACAAGAAATTATAAGAAGATCCATTTAGAAAGGGTGAGAGGCAAGAGACATGTAGTCTTGCTCTATATGCTTAGGATAAGGAAAACTCTTGGTACATTGATAGTGGATGGTATCATCATATCCCTGGTGGTAAGAGAAAACTCCTCTTTCTAAAGAAGGCCACAGGTGGCAATGTTGTTTTAGGAGATAATACATTAGCCAAATTGATAGGAAAAGGTAAAGTCAACCTTGACAACAATAATACAAATGCAAACAATGTTCTATTTGTTGAAGGACTGAAGCACAACATCCTAAGTGTAAGTCAAATGGATGACAGAGGAAATGAAATCATATTCAATTCAAGAGGATGCATAATTATAGAAAAAGACACTAGAACTATAATAGCAAAAGGAATCAAAACTCTAGACAAAGTATATGTGTTGAAGAAAGGTAACGAAAGAAATAAAATATTGAAGGCAATATCTTCTTCTTCATATTCTAAATAAAGGGAGGAATTCCCAACTGAAATCCATTATTCCCTTATATATACCTAAGGAGGATTGCAGAAGAAACATAAAATAAAGATTGGCATAGTCTTAGGGGGAACATCTCAAATTCTATGGAGAAGAAAATAATTATTGAAGATAAGAAGTTGCCATGAAGAATGAATACTTTAGGAAGAGAGGAGCCTAGACAATGAATACATTGTCTTTTGAAGATGATATCCAGCATGATGTCAAAAACTGGATAAACAATCAAGAAAGATAACATATATTTAGGGGGATCATATTATATGTGGATCAACAACTACAATGACTTGAGTGTTTTTTTATTGAAGGGATTGTTTAAAATTATTTAGCAGCAGGATTTATGATGTTTGGTTTGCAAATGAGTTGTAGTTGATAGTAGCAATTAAGTGCTTCATTAGAGAGAAATGGTCGGCTTGGTACATAGAGACATATTGTTTCCCTTTGACATAGAGACATATTGTTTCCCTTTGACATTGATGTCAAAGGGGGAGAGACATATCAACCATAAGTTTGGTGATGATGTTATTAGTGGTTGTCATTGCCATGAATGCCAAAGTGGGAGATTGTTGGCATTGATGTCAAAAATGAGTTACTAATGCAATGGTATGGCTTGCAAGTGTTTAATGTGGCATAGGTTGGCATGGACCCAATGGATCCTTCATGCAAGATAGTCCAAGTGTTCCCCAATGGATATTTCATGCAGGATAGTCTCCATGTTTGGAATCAAGAATAATGTCCCTAATGTATTCCGTGATGTAATGTTATGTTTGTCTAATTGTGGTTGATGCAGGATCATTTGAGTTTTGGGATGAGCATGAAGTGAGATTACTATGGTCGGCTAAGTATTGCTCATGGATTATAAGTCAGCCTTGAATTAATCAACAAATAAAATCATACAAATAGACATTGAATGGCATTGTTGGCTTGAGGGGTCTTAACCCAAGTTCAGAGTTAGTTGTGCCACAAAAAAAAACCCTAAACTTCTGGCCCTTTTGGCAACCCACTAGCGCAGGTTGTAATCTCACCAGAAGCAGTATTGGGGGATGACAAAACCAAGTTTCTGCATCCAACAATCTGTGTGATGGGTTTTATGTTACTTCTAAGGCTTTATCCCAACCTTCGTGAACCCTAATCCTTAAAATGCAGAAATCACAGTAACTTACAGAAAGAGTATCTAACCCTTCGTGGAACACTTAAAACATTCATAACACCATGTAAACTATCATATCTACTACTTTTGTGCACCGATTCAGTGTTTCTTCATATAATTGCATAAAAACAAAGCGAATACACATAAATTGCATAAGTAAATATAAAGGCACATATACACAATTATAGCTTCAAAATAGTCCTTATTGATATAATCTTTCTACTACAGAATCTTCTTTCCTATGCACTCAGCTTGTGTACTTACCAAGGTCTTTGCGCACACAGCTGCAGGAGCCTCACCTTCACCTAAGTACATGAAACATACTTTCCTGCCTCAAACTACTTGCCCATACAATTATCTTCAATTAACTTAAATTAATTCATTACCTCCTATGACTTGCTATGACTCCTTTATATAGTTTCTTCCATTATAATACCATGGTTCGCAAACCATGGGAGGATCACAAAACATCCTATCTTAACAAACTAAGGGACTAAAGTCCCTTTTGACTCTTATGACCTTCGTGCTCCGCTCCTCAAAATGTGGAGACATTACATAATTAGAAAAATTGATTACAAAATTCACCCCATGGGACCCTGTCCCAACAAGGTCCCAACACAATTTTGTGACTCGTCCTCGAGTCACTCTACTGGTGGTGCCTTGATCTTCGCCTATAGCTCATTGAACTCAATCTTCAAAACCTACAGGTCTTTTTTTCCCTACGTAGTAGCTTTTTGCACTTCCTCAACCAAATTTTCAGTAGTTGGGCCTTCAACTACAATGCCCATGGTCCTTTGAGTCTGTTGCATTCCTTTAAGCTTTATGTATTGATAGAGTCAACTGACTAGATTCATCCATCCATGTTTGCATCCTTAAAGATATGATCACTTCCTTTCGACGTAGCTCATAGATTTCATTATGGACGAGCTTTCCTTCTTGTAACCTGGAGAACCTTTGCGCTGTTGCCAAGGTTCATGCATTCGATCGAATTTCATCGAACTGCCTCTGCTTTTCCCTAATGTCTGCTCCAATATTTTGCAAAGTTGGATCCTCCTACAGTGAGGTCCATAACTCCATGTCTTGCTCAAATAGCTCGGTGTCGCCCTTGACTACATCTTCCAATGTGGCCATTCCTTCTTTAATATCATCTCTGCACTACTCTGTAACTTCTGGAGGAGTAGTGGGTTTCAGCTTTAATTGTAACTCTAATATCTGCAGCTGTAGTTCAAACCTGACTCGGCCAATTTCGTCCTTAGACTCTTTGACTGTAGCAGCCATCTTTTGAATTGTCTCCGCAGAGGGCGCTTCTGCTGGGATCTTGAGCTCAGGAAGCTTACTGCAGGCCTGGGCAATAGAAGCTTCTAGTTATTGGCTTCACGTTATTACCTCCTCTTTTTCTTTGAGGGTCTACACCTTTTCCTCAAAAATATGTTGGTTGTTAGTCTTTACCTCATTGATCACCATCGAGGTGCATTGCTCCCATATCCTTAGTTCGCCTGACACCCCTTGTTGCAGCTCGTGCAAAGTCTGAATGGGCAGCACGGCCAAGTTCAAACTTAGATTCTTCATCTGGAGTAGTTGTTCCTGCTCTTAAGATGAGTTTTCAAGCATGGATCCTTCTAGTAATTGCACAGTGCAGAGATCCACAGTGATTTAGACATCCAAGATTGACCCGCTTGCTAGATTCAGGCTCGCTTGCTTCTCGCTCACCTATCCCACGCTCACTTGAATTAGGCTTGTTTGTACCTGCAAATCCCGGAGGCCCTGTTGTACCTTACTGAACGACTGTGATCCAAACTTAAATAGGAACACAACAAATTACAGATATAACCATAAATATAGAGATGCAGCAAAAATAACAATTCATTTCATTAATATCAAATACTGAAATATGCTTACAAACAAAATGGAAATAAGACTAGCTCAGGCGATGGTAGCTTATCTTTGAGAAGAGATGTGGCAACTACGTGCGTTTGAAATAAGTTACAATGAGGCTCAAGGGCCTTTTTATTATTGAACAATAAGAGAAAACCCTAAACAACCAAAACACTAACCCGAGGAGATGTAACACCAAGAGTTTATGGGCCCCGTTGGGGTTAGTTGGGCAGCTAACTTCCCGAGGTCATAACTTGGTCATATTATCTCTGTTTCACAAGTTTGATACCTCGTTGGAAAGATCTCTCTGAGAACTACAGATGCTAATGTGATTTCCTTGGAAATAACTAGAGGCATTTTGCCAAAAACAAAAACGTCATTTAGGGCCTCAAAGTGGCTCTGAAAGTTCACGACCCGAAAAACTGCCAAAAATAATAAATTGTGCTACAATTAAGGAAACTAAAAAACTAAAAGAGACAGTGGTGGTGGTCCAAGTGTGATAGGCAGATGGCCACCAACATCCACTTGGATCATTCCTCCCCCCTTGGGAAGCAGTGGTCCCCATTGCGTTGAGTGCCTCCATGAGATGGGGAAACGTCTGTTGAACTTGGTCCCTGGTGAGATGTTCTGCAATCTCTGATGTGTCCAATAATGGTGGGAAGCATGATCGAGGGTGATCCATATTGAACCCTTGATTCAAGCCAAGGAATGGGGGAATGTTGTGCTCCAAAGCATTATTTCCCATAGCCTTGGTAATGGTGTAAGGACCCTATCGGAGTGGTCTGAGCTTCCAATGGGCTCTTGTAAGGCGTTATTTCTACAAATGCAACCAGACTTTATTGCCCGCCTGAAACTTGTGTGACACTTGATGTTCATCATGTCATTGCTTGTACTTAGAATTTTCCACAATGGAGTGGTGATATACCAGCTCGTTGGGTAGATATTCTCCAAGAGTCAGATTGAACGAATGTTTAACCTAACACTGCAATGGTACCCCTGTGGGTGAGGAGAAAATGTCCCTGTATTCTTTCATGACCGTATTGACCTGCTTCTGCTACATGGAGGAACCCTTCCTAAGAGCCATGGATGTGGTTGCGATCTTACCCTTACTTTGAGAGTGAACTAGAAAGAAAATAAATTTCCTATTCTGGGAGATGATCTTACTGCATTTCTTAGGAGAGATCAAAGAGGTGGTGGTAGGTGGGGCTACCTCTGGTATCCTGTATAACATATTACCCAATGAAATAATCACAGAGCAAGGTCTAGACTCATATACAACATGTCGCTTCCATAAGGATGGTTTTCCTAATAATACATCACAAACATCGAGAGGAGCAACATCACACAATACCTCATCTGTGAAGGGATTGATGCTATAGGGAAGGTGATACCGTTGGCTGAATCGGAGGTCTCTTCCTTGGTGAAGCCACTTGATGTTGTATAGTTGTGGATGTGGTATGGTTAGTAGGCCCAGCCGTTTCATGACCTCTGTTGAAATGAGGTTTTTTTGTCTTCCACCATCGACAATGAATTGCATCGGCGTACCCTTCACCCACATTTGTGAGTGGAAAAGACGCTACCCCTTCTCTGGATCTTCAGGTTCATTCTTATGGATCTTGGCGGTGGCAACACTGGCATTGGGCTCTGCATCAATAATTTTCTTCCCTTTTTCATTCCTCTTTTCAGGTTCTGACTCAGGGTTGGAACATGCATATGATTCTGAAGCCTTCAGCTCAAGCCGCCAGCGACTGTTTGGTCTGACACTCACTTGTGTTATGAGTGGGGCTCTTGTGGAACTCACACCACTTTCATGTGTCCTTCTTTGACTTAGTGGTGTTGTTCTTTTCTTGCGGCTTCGACGGGTTGTCTTGGGTCACCCCATCTTAGCTTTGTCCTTGGTTCTACGGTTTGGGGAAGCCTTTTCCATGATTGGGATTCGCAAATCCAAAGTCTCGCTTCTTCTGTTTAACCTTATGCTCGATCTTAACAGTGTATCAGTACGTCGTACCAAGCGAGGAGATGTCCAGGAACTCCATCTCATCCTGGATGTACCTATGTAGGCAGTCGCATTATTTGAGTACCAAATTCCGCTCAGAATCCTTGATACCTAACTTTGTGTGAAGGGTACGAAAATATTGGTAAACTCTAGCACATCTTGGTCCCTTCCCTGCCGCAACGTGGTGCACTTTATGTATTTATCCTCATAGCTTCTGACAGGGTAGTATTGCTCCTTAATGGCGTCCCGGAATGAATTCCAAGTGGGTGCGGTTGAAAATAGTGAGGTCGTACTTTCATCCTTCTGCTTGCAATAGGTTTCCCACCAATCCTTGACGTGTTGGGCGTCTTTAAGAAGTGCAAAAGTGATATTTTCCTGACTGGAAAAATCATGAACAGAAAAATATCCTTCTAGTAGAATCAACCATTTATCTACGACATCTGCATCTATTTGACCCTCAAATATGGGAATGCCAAAGTTAACTTGCACCTTAAAGGGTGTGGTGCTTCCATAGTAGCTAATAGAAGTAGATACATCGCCCCTAAGTAGCCATTGAAGGATCTGGACAAAGTTGTCCATCATCGCGTTCCTTTATCACTCGAGGGCTTCTTCAAGCAAGATTTTGATAGGATCTCCTGCCCCCTCATCTCTCTTTTCGTCTGCCATGGGAGGCCATCAAGATTTGCAAGGCTGGTCTTGCAAAGGTTCAACCAATTCAAGCCCTAACTCCTTATATCTCGACCTTGTTGGGGACATGCAAAGAAAAACATAGAAAGAGGAAACCGCTCTGAAACCACTGATCTGAACATAAACAGGAATGCAACAAATTACAGATATAACGATAAATATAGAGACGCAACAAAAATAACAATTCATTTCATTAATATCAAATACTGAAATATGATTACAAACAAAATGGAAATAAGACTAACTCGGGCGATGGTAGATTATCTTTGAGAAGAGATGTGGCGGCTACATGTCTCTGAACTGAGTTACAATGAAGATCAAGGGACTTTTTATTATTGAACAATAAGAGAAAACCCTAAACAACCAAAACCCTAACCCGAGGAGATGTAACACCAAGAATTTATGGGCCCCGTTGGGGTTAGTTGGGCAGCCAACTTCTAGGGGTCGTAACTTGGTCATATTATCTCTGTTTGACGCGTATGATACCTCGTTGGAAATATCTCTCTGAGGACTAGCGTTGTTGATGCGCTTTCTTTGGAAATCGTTGAAAGAATGTCATTTAGGGTCTCAAAACGGCTCTAAAAGTTCAGGACCCGAAAAAATGCCAAAAATAGTAAATTATGCTACAATTAAGGAAACTGAAAAACTGAAAGAGATAGTGGTGGTGGTCCAAGTGGGATGGGCGGGTGGACACCAACATCCACTTGGATTAGGTTGTTGGTACTATGCTTTAAAATGGATCATGAGATCTGTGGTCGCATCATGAACCACATCCCTAATTTTATCCAAGTCCCCTTCTGTGAGGACCAAAGGCGTCGCGCCCACTGATTTGTCAAACTTTTTCTTCTTGCACTACCGTGTGGAAGTCCTCTTCTTCCTTTTCTTGATAATGAAGGGGGACTCCAGCTCTACAGCCCCTACTTGTTCTGCCTTTGATTCTTCCTCCCCATGTGTTCACTTGGAGTCTGACTCTCCGACGTCGATGGTGGCTTGTGACGTAGTTTTTTCTTGTGCTACTTCTTTTTCCTTGGCCGCTGCTTTTTTCTCCTTCACAGTGGCTTCGTTCGCCTTCTCAGCAACTTCTTTCTTCTGCGTAGTTTTTTCTCGAGCGGAAACTTTCTGTGCCTCCTCCTTCTTCTTTTTTGCCATGGTCTACATTGTTGAACCTTCAACAGCCGTGTTGGTACCTACGCCAACATCAAAAGGGGTGAGCCAATCACTTGGCCACTTGTTGATGACCCCTACTATATCCTTCTCGATAACCAAATAAGGAAACTTGTTCCATATGCCCCATGCATCCTTCTTTCTGTGAATGTGCAGATTGTGGAAATTTGCCTTAAAGTCAATGATATTAGTGTATTTCGCGTGCAAAGTGGGTGATAGCCTTGGTCGTTGGCTGATCACCATTCTGAGTTCCATCTCGAACAACACCCAAAACATTTTTGTCTCCATGACGTGCGTGAGGTCTTTAGTATCCCTCAGCGAAGCGAACTTCGCTGCCTCCGGTAGGTTTCAATCCTGCTAAGGGAATTGGCTCTCTTCAGGCATCCTCCATGCCATTAAATTAATCAAAAATAATAACCAGGCGTAGTGAAACACCTTGCCCTCATCCTGGGCCTCCATGTAGTCCTCCAAAAATTCCTCACAAAGGTATTGAGCCCAATTATACTGGACTTCTTTCGTGCACTGCGCAGCCAAAGAAACAATTATCCCTGGTACTTCATTGACATGACACTTCCTCATGATATTACGGCTAATATCTGCACAGCAAACTGCACCGTGCCATCTAATATGGATTGGATAGAGTATCCGTGTGACTTCTTCACCAGACCAAACTCTCCCTTCATTTGATCCACCGACTTCTTTTCCTGCGACTTTCCTATGAAAGCGTCCACAGGGTCCACTCCTTAGGATGGAAGCAACATTATACAATGTATTAGAATGTTGGTGGTTGAGATGGGTTCTCCCAGCCAAAGACACCCATCATACACCAGGGTGAGAAATTGGTGCACACACACTGTGTTAATAATGGTGCGACTGAAGTGTGGCAGCCACAAAATGTTTAGGAGCACCACACCCCCAACTCCAACCACCCAGTTCATTAGTTTAAGGTGCGTGACATCTAACTCCTCATAACAGACCTTCTTCAGTTACTTGTTCAGTACTAATTGAGAAAATTTCTCATGGTTCCCAAGGTCCCAATCCTCCATTTTTAGATTTGGTATCTGACCCAGCAACAGACCCTCAAAACAGAACATGCTCTGGTAGTAAAGGCGTAGAGACCATAAACTTCGCAGCATCTGGATCCTTGGGCACCTTCATCATGGATTTTCTAGGTCGTATATACTTCAGCAACCGAGTTATTGGCTCAACCTCTTCTGCATCAAGCTCCTCTATTCCTTTGTGCAGTTCTTCCTCATCCAGATCCAACGGCTTTGTCGGTTGTTTGGACTTATCCATTTTTCCCTTCTAGTAGATTTATGTCGTATTTTTCCTCGGCAATTGGCGCACCGACGCTTGCTAAGGCTTCTTTTGCTTTGTAGAGGTAGATGGCTTAGGCCTTGGTAACCTAGGCATGATAGTAGGAAATCCTGTAGATATAGGTTCAGTTGGCGCTGCCTTAGGTAGGGCTAGCTATGTCTCAAAGCGAGTTATAGTCATTCTCTCAATGAAGCTCTGATGAAAGTACTCAGGCAAGTTAGTGAACTTCAGTCATGAAAGAAGTTCCTCCCAATCTGGCTCAAACATATAGCACTATACTTGGCATAAAGCAAGGCGAAATTTCTTAAGACAAACTCTCAAGAAGAAGAGTGTTCGAATGCAGAGCAGTATGTCGTATTTATAAACCAATTTGAATTCAAATCCAACCGTTCCTTCCAATTCTTGGTCATTAATGCACGTTTGGCAACATATTTCCAAATATATGTTGCATAAATGCTTTCCCCCTGCTCCTTGCAACGGAAAATTCTCCATCCAATCGGTTACAGTGCTTCCAATAGTTACTTTTTGGTAAGCTTGCACATGGCCCACCCACCTAGCGCAAATCCTTCAGCGCAGCTCCCCTTGGTGCCATCCTTCAATTTCTCATGAAGTCCCTTCACTTTTCCTTTTTAACTTTCAAGCAATGTAGTTTAAATTCACGTACTTCCTTGCAGTTGCCTGGAGTACTAGACTACCTTGCAATCATGTAGTCATTGCACAGGGGTGGGATCACCCCTATACAACTTCAATAGACTCCCATTGACTTTTCCCGGAAATAATTCCCCATTCAACTTCACGAGCTAAATTGCGCCTCCATCTATAATTTCCTTCACAACATATGGCCAAAGCCAATGCATTTTTAAATTTTCCCAGGAACTTTGTGAACCTACTGTCAAATAACAACACTAAATCATCTACCTTGAAGGTGTGTTGTTTGATATAGATCATGCCATGCCTTTTCACAGTTTTTCTATACTTGCTAATGAAATCCAACCAGGAAGCGATCCTCCTCCAATTCAACAAGTTGTGCAAGTTGTTCTTCCATGGTATCACAATTAGCCATGTCTTGTTTCAATCCATAAAATTGGCACTATGTACTCCCTGGGCATTGCAACCTCCTGCCCATATACCAGTTTGAACAGTGTTTGTCCTGTTAACTTTTTGTAAGTAGTCTTGTACACCTAGAGGACCACTGGTATGTGTACATCCAAGTCATTTTGCCTCGCGTTGCAAATATTTGTCAAAGTGCTTTCCAGAATTTTGTTGAAGGCTTCTACTGTGCCATTAGCTTGAGGGTGAAAAGGCATACTCTTCTGATGATATACCTAGAATTCCTCAAGCAATGCAGTAATTGTTTCATTCAAAAAGTGGGTACCTCTATCACTCATCAAAATCTTAGAGCAGCTGAACCGAGACAAGATATACTCAAAAATAAACTTTGCGGTGATAGCAGCACTACAATGTTTCATAGGTTCTGCCTCCTCCCACCTAGTTAAGTATTCAGTTACGGTAATGATATACCTAGCCCCTGTCTTATTCCCTAATGGTTGTATTGGTCTAACACATTCTATTGCCCATTTATAAAATGCCTACAACATCACTTGCAGATTTAGTGGCAATTCATCTCTTCACAACGATCTCCCCATCCTTTAACAAACATCACATGCCCTGCAATATATTTTGGAGTCCTTATGCACAGTCGGCCACCAAAGTCCTGCGCAGTCGCTCTTCCTGCATAATGTTCTCCTACTACTCCTCCATGTGCTTTTGCAAGGATACTTTGCTTGTGATACTCCAGAACAAACCTATGTAGTATTTCATCAAATCCAATTTTATATAAGTGTCTGACAATCATAGAGAAATATGCAACCCAAATTACTAGTTCTTTCTTGTGTTGCGTCGAATAATCTTCATGGGCAATGCCTATAGACAAAAATTGAATTATATTTGTGAAGTGATCATCTGCGACATGAACATCAAAGAGTTGCGCATCAGGCAACCCTTCCTCCAGACTTGTCGGCTCATCCCCATTCTTAACTCATGATAGGTGATCTGGACCAGCGTTCAGGCAACCTGGCTTCATAATTACTTCAAAATCATATTCCTAGAACAACACCAACCATCTGCAAATCTCCCCCCCCCCCCCCCAACACAGGCTTGTTGATCAAGTATTTTAGAGAAGAATGATCTATATACATCTTGAAGTGCACAGCCAACAGATAGTGCATGAATTTCTGCAGCACATACAACATTGCCAAACCTTCGCGCTCTATGGTTGAATAGTTCTTTTCTTCCTTTGACAACTTTCTACTGGCAACTGTTATTGGATAGTAAATATCGCCTTCGCCTGGATGGGTCAGCATAGCTCCTAGCACAATGCAGGAAGCATATACATGAATGTGGAACACCTTATTCCAGTCAGGGAACACTAAAATGGGTGCAGTGACCATTTTCTCCTTCAGAATATACAAACTCTTCTAGCAGTCCTTGTCCCAGCAAAATGCCGCATCCTTCTTCAACAATTTCTCCATGGGCGCAATGATTTACACATACGCTTTGGTAAACTTCCTATAATATCCAGTATGACCCAACATTGCGTGCAACTATTTAACATTCTTCAGGGCTTCCAAATTGACGATTACTGTAATTTTGGCAAGGTCTACCATCAATCCCTACTTGCAAACAACATGGCCCAAGAGTATACCGTAGCGTACACAGAATATGAATTTCTTCATATTAAGGGCTATATGATTCTTTCGACAAGTATCTAACATGAGGCATAGACTAGCAACATGTCTCTTTACTAACCTGAACATTGTTTAGTCATATAAGTAAACTTCCAAGAATTTATGGATAAATTCCTTGAAAGTCGCAATGATAACCCTAGAGAAAATTGCAGGGGCATTCTTAAGCCCGAAAGGCATCATTGTATACTGAAAATAGCCCCATTCAGTCGCAAAGGTGGTCTTATTCCAATCTTCTAGCGCGATCTTGATCTAATGGTACCTTGAGAACCCATCCATGAATGAATAGGCTTCATGTCCCCCAACATTCTCAAGGACCTCATCTGTGAACAGAGTAGAGAATGGATCGTGGACGCACGCATCATTCAAATTCCTTAAGTCTACACATATATGAATTTCACCCCCATATTATTTTCTTGAACCACCATGGGACTAACCTAGTCCGATTCTTCGAAAGGTTCAATGGTCCCAGCTTTGAGCATTTTATCCAATTCCTTGTGCAATTTTTCCTTATACTTGGGATTTAATTGGTAGGGGCATTGGTTCACTAGATTTTCATCTAGTTTCAATGTGATCTTCATGACTCCCAGATCCCCTACTATCTCTTTTAGATTAGAGAACTTGGTGGGAAACAAGTCTAGATACTCTCACAATAGCTCTACGACCTTATCTATTGTATCTTCGTCCCAACAGTCTCCTATGTTCGTGAACTTCGGTTGTGCTTCCAATCCAATATTCACCCGCTTGGTCTTTAAGGGCTCTGATATATCAGGGATTTCTACCTTAGGTCCCTCGACTTCGTGTTTTCCTTCAGACTCGAGAATGTGGATGTTCCTGGGGTCTTCCTCGCCATCCTCCGTGGTCACATTGTAGCATTCGAGTGCATGGCGTAGCTGCGTACGCCAATCTGGTTGTACCCATTCAACCAATTCTTCAGGCATTCTGAATATCATAGCTTTAATCTCCTATAGTGCTTCGTCTATACACTCAAACCCACCTTGAAAGCTAAAATTTAGCAATAAAATCTCTTTCAAAACATACCATTTTGTGGTTCCATGTCGCAGCTCCGTTTCCAGATACCAGTTCATCAGGATAGTATCCAAAGTGTGGCAGAAGATATGAACCCACTCTGGCTACGGTTCTTCTCCCCATGCCTTTGTCCAACGAGCTAAGTTCTCACATGAATCGTCCTTTGTTGTGTATTTCTCCACAATTCGGGTATTAGTGTACCCAAACGACAACTTCATCATTCTTCAATACTCCTTCCAATCCGCAAAATTGTTTTTATCCATGCCCCAACAACGGGTAGGCGTAGCTTGCAGCACAATGTCTAGTGCTTCGAACCAATGTTCCTCTGGTACACCCCTTTTAAATTTATCCATAAATAAATTAACATCCTCTAAACCATCATAATACAGTAAATTGTGTACCTCGGTGGATATACATAGTAATGACTTGGGAATCCTGTTGCAGCACATCGATGTTACTTCATGCAATCGGTTTTTCTAGTGTTAGAGCTCCTCATCTGAATATGAATTACAGGAGTTGTCCTTTTCCCATGTTATTTGTCCATCTGCCATAGGGTTGATCCAATCCTCATCCTGCACCGTTGGCTTATAGATCTCTCAATGTCATTGTCTTCCTCATAATCGCGGACTGGTTCAATACATCACGCACCTTCGTGTGTACCAATGGCACAATCACCCTTAGTTCTTTCTTCTCAAATTTCATACTAAGCTTCTTCAGGTTGATGATTGCATTCATATCAAATTCCCAATCAATTCCAAGCGGTGTTGGGTATGGGTTACTGTCGTCCACTATTTCGATCACTTCAAAGTCCGTTATGGCATGCACCCCTTCAATATCCATAGTTACCCCATGAAGGTGCCCCATAGGAATAAGCTTCTCTTGATTATCCATTCCATAGCACTGGTCTTCCCATTCTTTCCCAGGTTTGCTTTGGCAGAACATTTGCATCAGACCCTAAATCAAGAAATACCTGGTCCATTTCATATTCTCCAATCTGCGCAGTCAACTTTATTTCCCGACCAGTTTTCCTCCTACTTTTTCCCAGCTTATGTACTGCACTTTGTTCTGGTATAGGCTTGTTCTTACCAGTGCAATTATCAATCAATTCTTGTAGTGCTTCTACTGCCTTATTATCCTGTAGGAGTTTCATGCATATTTTCAAAAATGATGTTAATCAGGACAAGTCTATATTTTGAGTCCTTGATGTAGAAGTGCCTTCATCCACGAAGCTCTTCTTTTCTTCCATAAACAGTTCCTTCACCTTGTTGACATCAAATATGATTTCCTTATCAACTGCTTTGCGAACCCACACATCGGCTTTTGGTTGCTTCTCCTTATCTTCTCCAGTAGCTACACCACTTCGTGTAACAATATTGACACCGGGCCCATCTTCGCGAGACTCTGACCTCATCATTTGGGTGTTTTGCGTGGACTGTTGGGCCTAAGTCTTCTTTTCTTACATCTTCAAGATAAGCACTCGACAATCTTCTATAACATGGTCAAATTGTCGACAATATTGACAGGAAGGGTTTGTTGGATTCTGACAATCACATGCAAAATGACCCGCTTCCCCATAATTATAACAGATGATTTGGCCACGACCCCTTCTGGATCCTCCTTCTCACCCTCTTCCTCGATCTTGGAAGCTTCTGCGCACTGTAGTTGTGCCCTGATCTGAGTACAAGTCTCTCCCTACATTCTTTATGTAGGGGTTCTATCCATCATCAATTCATAACTTCAATAATGGTGTTCATCATGACCTACAAACTTCCAGAAATTGCAAAACAACTGATGGGGGGTCTGTACAAAATTTTGTAGTAGATGACAACTATCTATCTCATGTTGTCCTATAACTTGACAAATAGCGCACCACAGTGCTACTCTTGTACTCAGTCGAGCGGTATTTTTTGGCTTCAGGGGGACAAGGCCTCCCCCAATAAGATAATTATGATAGACAGGAAATGGTCCTTATCTTGACCATGGCCTTTACATTTCAAGCACCAAACCTTTGCGTGAACCTTAGTGTGGACTTCCTTTCCCTTCTTCAAGGTCTGCGACTCCATATGCAGGCTAGCCAACGTGACTGAATATGTTGCACCCCCAAATTCCTATCCTGAATGAGTGAAGCTTCCAATCTCATAGCAATTTCTAATGCTTCGGCCTACGTGCCAATTTTTTGTTGTGATAGCGAAAATCTCCTATGTGGTAATAGTCAAGCAATGTACCAATCCATATGTTAATCATCCGCGATCTACATATTAGCCTACTGCAGAAAACATTTCAACCTTTGATCAAAATCCCACGCGAACTCATTCACCTCTACTAGATCTCTTTGACCTCAGTCACTCAATGGGTCTATGACTTAGGCTTCTTGAATTCACTATTGAGTGTTTGCTTCATCTCGTCCAGTGTTACATTTGGATGCGTCGAACAATACTTAATGTACCAGCTTAGCGCTCTATCTTGCAGTGTTGTAACGAGTTGTGCTTTCTTCAAATCATCATATTTCACCTGATGTAACTTCCACATAGCATCTGCTACAAACCAAAATTGTTCAAGTTCCTTTGTCCCTGAGCCCTTGAATATGGGCATCTTCATAGCGTTGGCCATGTTGAATAGTGGAGGTGGAGGTGTAGGTGTAGGTTTGTGAGGTAGAGGTGATGGTGGAGGTGGAATGGATGGATTTGGTATCCCTGCGACACCCTGTCTTACTGCCTGTAGCGCACCCAGAGGTGTCCTCATAACACTACCTTCTTTTTCACTGTCAGACGCTCCCAACAGAGAACTATATTCATCACCTTAATCTAGGTCTCTTCTGAATGTTTTTCCACTTCGCATAGCTCCCGTCAGATCTCTTCTAAACATTAATTTAATGGCATAACCCTTTTCTCGCACAATAGCATTTCAATCCAAGTCTTCAAGGATTTTAGATACTTACCTCTTGGTCCCTTGAAGAATCATTGTTCAGCTTCACTACAACTTACATATGTATCGATCGCGAACTCAGTGATGAATGCGCCCAAAATGTTTTATATCCAATAGTCAACAGCCCTAGCGATCTTATTTTCTGAAGCTTCTA
The DNA here is from genome assembly GCA_000404065.3 of Pinus taeda. Taxonomy (NCBI): domain Eukaryota; kingdom Viridiplantae; phylum Streptophyta; class Pinopsida; order Pinales; family Pinaceae; genus Pinus; species Pinus taeda. The sequence goes on along the minus strand of APFE031062040.1, from coordinate 55,703 downwards.
GATGCCTTACCAACTATGGAGTCTACACAATAGGGTTTTCCAACTTCTGCGTACCTTGACTATCTACTAATTTTGACAGCCAATGGTGTAATTCGCATAGAAAAGAACAAAATAAAATTGTGTGGTCACCTATATATAGATATCTATTCAACCATTCTTCCTTCAGTAGACGTGAATTCTTGTTTTCCAGAGTTCCAAATTCGTGCAACTTATGATCTATCAACTTCTCAATTTCTTTCTTAGTTGGGAACCATTTATTCGACATAACACATTCCTCAGATAGATCCCGGTCCCAAAAACATAACCATTTGTTGGTTTGAGGGGTCCTGACGCAATTCATAGTTAGTTGCGCCAACCAACAAAACCCTAAATTGTTGGCCCTTTCAGAAACAACCCACATAGTGCAGGTTGCAATCTCACCCGAAGTAGTATTGGGGGATGACAGAACCAGGTTTCTACATCCAGAGGTCTGTGTGATGGTTTTTTTGTTACTTCTAAGGCTTTATCCTGGCCTTCACGAACCTTAATCCTTAAAATGTCGAAATCATGGTAACTTACAGAAACAATATCTAACCCTTCGTGGAACACTTAAAACATTCACAACATCATGTAAACTATCAGATCTAATACTTTCGTGCATTGATTCAGTTTTTCTTTAGATAATTGCATAAAAACAGAGCGAATACACATAAATTGCATAAGTAAATATAAAGACACATATACACAATTATAGTTTCAAAACATTCTTTATTGATATAATCTTTATGTTACAGACTCTTCTTCCCTACGCAGCAGTTGCAGGGGCCCGCACACTCAGCTTGCAGACTTACCAAGGTCCACCCACATAGCTGCAGGAGCCTTCCCCTTCACCTAAGTACAGGAAACAAACTTTCCTGCCTCAAACTACTTGCCCATACAATTATCTTCAATTACTTCATTACCTCATATGACTCCTTTATATAGTTTTGTCCATTACAATACCATGGTTCGTGAACCATGGGCGGGTCACAAAACATCCTATCTTCTAACAAACTAAGGGACTAAAGTCCCTTTTGACTCCTATGACCTTCGCACTCTTCTCCTCAAAATGCAGAGACTTTACATAATTAGAAAAAATGATTACAAAATTTACCCCAGGGGACCCTGTCCCAACAAGCACTCCTGAACTCGGGTACCTATCGAGTACATCAAAAGGTGTGGGTTAATATTGGTATGAATAAGTTGGATCAATTATACTCCTTGGTCCAAGAAATTTAGATACATGAATGTGTATATGTCTAAGTGTTAAGGGCCAAGTGGTTTCATATTATGGTATACACCTAAAGGGTCAATCAATTAAGTAATATGGTCCAATAATATAGAGTGATCATGATTTACTTTGGCTAATCTTATCCAAGTTGCTTAGTGATCATTATTTACGTTTCTTAATCCTATATAATCCACGTAGATAATGTTGTATGCCTACCTAAAATAAGCATATATCTTGGCTTACATTGATCTTAATTCGCCCCATTTGGTGCATCAAAAACCATGGATTTTTGTGTTCGTAATCTCTTGTGGTTTTATGTTAGCTTAATTACCATTGTAATTTACCATCGAATTTCCCATGGCAATTTCTTGTCGACTTGAATTGGTCAAGGGGATCAAGCTCACTTGAATCAAATGTTGAGTGACACTTGAAGGTATAAATTTATTTGGCAGGTGTGTGATCTGGAGTTTGTGCATTATGAATCCAGTGATCTGGTTCACATGAAGGAAATCACTCTAGGCATAAAGGTCCTTGAGTTTGTGTCGATCTAATGGTGTCTAATCTAGTAAGTGTAAGCAATTTATGGATATTATTGTTTTGATTAATGGCAGCAAGGGGATCTCCAAGTCTAGTTTGATGAGTTATGAATTAATAAAGTGTTAGAACAATGGTGTGACATTATGAAGATTAGGTGCAATGATGAAGTATGCCCATATGTCTAATTTTTGTCTTTGACCTATTGTGAGAATGCATGATCAAATTGAATGATAATTCACCTGTTTTCATCTTTGTCTCTGTGACATGTGGGGTTTCATTCATGATGTGATTAATCTTATGGCTTGGTATTATTAAGCTCATGTTGTGGCATGATTGAGCTTGTGTCCTAGTGTGATTCAGCTTGTGTTCTAGTATGAAGCATGGTCCAACCTGGTGTTAAGGTGCGCAATAGAGAAGTGCACTTATAATGTTTGATCCTTTGCGAAGATCTTGTCGGAGAGGTTGAGTGACGAAGCAAGAAGACAAAAGTTTATGGGTTCAAGCAGTTGGGTGTCAATGGTATGGATCCTCTGAGATAACCAATGTGGCAAATGTAGCTTGGAAGGTGTCTTAGGTTGCATAATCAATGGTGAGTGCCACACTTACTTAATAAGTGTGCATGGAATTGGTTATGAATTAACATGATCTAGAGGAATGTGATGATCTGGGGTTCATTTTTCCGGTGATGTGTAATTTCATATTGATTTAGTATGTATACATTCAAAACATAATCCCTGCAATATATGCTTCCTGGTGTTTGTGAAGAACATGGATCTTTCCCATTAAAGTTGAGTTCAATTAAATGTTAAAGTGTCAGAGGTTGTTAGGATGGTTAGTACTATAGGGTGTTGTTGTTTACATGATGTCTAGGTGTAAATATTTTTGTTGTTGTAAGATTAGAATGGCTTGAATGTCAGAGTTGTTGTAGTATATTGATGCAACATGGAAAGTAATTGAACCCCTATAATACATGAAACAAATGTTAATAACTTGATTGTGTCATAAATTTTATTAGATTCTTAGGGATTAGAGTAAAAAATAAATATTTATCATTATGTGACTGAGGTATGATAGGGGTAATTGTTTTTATTGCTTTCCTACGTGTCTGATAGTGACATCAATGGTGCAAGTTGAAAGTCGAAGTTGATTGACAGCGTTTGTGCTCAAAACTTGTATGTTGTTGAAGTGCTTGATGTCTATGACATAATTATTACTCATGCTTGAAGTTTGTTGCTATGACCACCATTGGTATGAATAAGATAAGTGACTGCAATAGTACAGCTCAGATTGATGCTGTGTTACTAAACCTGTATTATTGGTTGATTTGTAACACCTGTATTGTTGGTTGATTTGGTTACAAGGGTACATTGTTGATATTGGATTTAACTCAGTTCCTAATGACGTGTTTACTACTATTTCATTGATGATAAAATAAATTTTGATGACATAGTTGATTGCTAAGTACACTAAGTACAAAACATGTATTTCACATTATATGACAAGGTATGACAAGGTTATATTATTTTATGTCATATATTGCTTAGATACATGTCTTCTGATGTTAAAGTCTGAGCTGGTTGAATTCATAGTGTTTTGTTTTGGGTTTGAGAGTTGGTATGTTACAATTTGAATCTCAAATTTTAGAGTGTGTATTGTTAATGATAAAATTAGTATTTTATTGAGTGTAGTGCTAAGTGTGGTGATTGAGTGTGTTAACTAGTGATAGGATGAGTATATTGATAGAGGATGAGTTGTTGTGGCGAAAAGTATGTTGTTGACGATAGAATAATTTTTTACGACCAGAGCTGCTAAAATATTTTGATGATCTGAGAGATAGTGCTTTGCTAACTAAAGAAGAAGGGTTTTAATTGATTGTTGAGTTCTTTATTGTCTAGGGTTTGCCTTGCAGAGATATGTTATGATTTCTTACTACTAAAATTGTTGATGATTGTTGTCTTTGTTGCTGAGAATTAGTGTTTGGGTCTGATGTTGTAATGAAGATGTTGTGTTAAAATATTTTTGTTGTGAGAATGTTGTTGATGACATAAAAAGGTTGTTGCTAATGACAAAAGAGTGAATGTGTTGCAAAGAGAAATTTGCAAGAAGGTAAAATTTGATTTGAAGTTTATATTGAAGAACAATGGATCTAGTTTGAAAATGGAATGAAAGGGAGTTCCACGGTGATGTGGGGGTCAATGCCAGCAAAAGTAAAATGAGGGAGTGGGTGCTTCCTACTGGTGGGTGCTAGCAAAACATTGCAAAGTGAGTGGGTGCTTCCACTTGATGGGTGCCATCAAAACTTAACTAGGGAGTGGGTGCTTCCTGCTGGTGGGTACCATCAAAACTAGACAAGGGAGTGGGTGCTTCCTACTGGTTGGTGCTAGTAAATATATATAAGCAAGATTTAAGATTAGAAAGAAAGAAGGATGATGGTTTTCTTCCACCTAAAATATTTGTGTTCACATGTATGATGTTTATGGATTGAATATGCGTGTTCATTGATGATGCTTATATAAACAAATTGAAAATGTAAATCTGTGATAATTGTTTAGATTACTAAAATATTGGTTTACCCCCCTCTCAGTATTTCAACACATTTTGTACAATAAAATATTTTTAGCAAGTAATGTAAGCCTCGTGAAAGCATTGTGTCTAGAAAATCTAAAAGCAATTATGCCATTCACTCCCCAAAATAATTGGTATGTAACATAATTGTTGTGAATGTGTTGTATCTTGAAAATCTAAATTTGATTATGGCAGTTGCCTCCAAAAGTAAGCCTTAGTGCACCATCATGAGTGCTACATTAGAAAATCAAATAAAATAAAATAATACTTTATAATGCATTTATTGTCATACATTAAACTAATAAAAGGGGTTTTGTGTGTACAAGCATTTTTGTTTTTTTTGACAATAGCACCTAGTGAGTAGTGGACTAAGTACAAGCATATTTTATGTGCACAAGCATATAAAATAGTCAGTATGTGTTTGATACATATTTAACAAGATAATCTAAAGATATTTTGTGTAAAAAGAATTATGTGCTAAATATTGTATTGAATAAAAGAAGTCATATTAAAATGGACCTTATAATCATTCCCAACTCTAAGGCTAATGAGACTAATGTTTTATGTGTCAAATTAAAGGCTTGTAGATTAAATTAGACCTTATCATTCTTCCCACCCAAAACAATATTATACATTGACTTAATGAAAATGAAATGCATGGAATCTTATAAGTGTCTTATACAACATCCTAATCACATCAATGAATGTATAATTAAAACCATCAATGGGCTATAATCCATGTTGTAATCATAAGTGTAGGATTATTATTTCATGGCTAATTAGATGAAACTCATTAAAATAGTTATTTTTTTATTAATTGTGTTAATAAATGTATGTCTTTTTTTTAAAGAAGATATTTTTAATTCCTAGGAAGAAATTAATGAACATATTTTTCTATCTTTATCCCCCATAAATATATTTAAAGTTTTTATTCTTATTTTCAAGGGTTATTATTAATAATTAATGTTCATAAACTTAAGATGGTTTTTTTAACCTTCTTAGCTCTTATTAAAATAAGTTTCTTTAATATTATAATTTTTATAATTACACGTGTTAAATATTTTGATAACTTAGAAAAATCAATTATAAAACATCACATACATTTCTTCATGCATAAAAGCTCTACATTTAACCAAACATGGAGTATTTGTGTCACTAATTCCAACCAAACATTCCACACACTTTAAAAACTCTTGCAACAAAAAAAACTATATAAAAAACCACATATTTATCAAATATAACAAAATTCATTTATAAAAATAAATCGATCTAACACAAATAACAACATATTTATCAAATATGCTCAACACAATTATAACATTCACATAGTTGTGAAATATGACAAAAATCACATCATAATGAACTTTTAGATTAATGTGATTGTCTACCACATGCTTAATCTAGACAAACCATGCACAATGTCATATGTATTTGGAAGACTTTATTCAATTTGTAAGTTTAATGTCAACATCACCTCATCACTTATTTCAATAAGCAATATAAAATCCCATCGTTCATAATCTAGGTTTTCATAATTTTAATGGGAAGCCATTTTGTATGTTCCACATTTATTTGCCACCATTTGATAAATATTGAAATTTTAAATATGTCATGGGCATCAAATTCTAGATTGCTTGATGCAACCATCATGGGCGTAAGACATATAAACCACATTATTTGTATTAAGTGGCAAAACTTCACATAAGACATATAAACCACATTATTTGTATTAAGTGGCAAAACTTCACATTGGTAGGACAACTAGAAATCTTACATTGAGCATGGAAATCGTGCATGCAATCAAAGTGCCATTATCTTTGGTGTCCATCAATAGACAACCATCCAAAGTTCCATTGACTTTGACCTCCATAAAACAATCACCATAAATGTCAAAATAACACAATATTAAGAGCTAGATCCCAACACAACAATGGGTTTCCTATTATGCCATTTGTGCTTTTCAAGACTAAGATTCCACCACCATATGTAGGGGTGCATTATTAATTTAGATGCACCTAACGCAAACTATCATTTTGAGATTTAATGCCAAAGCATGATAATAAACCTTAAAAGTATTATTTGATAAATTGAATGATAGTTGTGATTTGAGGTAAAGAATGAAAACAAACAATTTTAAAAGTACTAATCTATGGTACCTTGTTCGGGTCTTAGGTTGTCATGTCATCATGCTCCAACATTGAACTTTGGTGCAGGCCAACGTGTGCCAGGGGAAGGAAATCCATATCAACAATATGTGGTTGATGGAACCGGAGAAATGGTGATGGGGTGAGGATGGATGTGCTCATGGCAATGACAGTCTGTACATATGGAGTTTCTATTAATAACAGTTTGTATATGATAATGACTACAACAATCATGGATGAAGTTGGATTGGGACTTCTTATTTTATTTCACAAGTTGAAGAAGATCAACTTTGGGGCAAGCTAGAGGCACAAGGAAGACTCTAGAATCTCAAGATTTGGACATCCTCTCTACCATATGGTTCAATTTGTAAGTTTTGGGTTCCTTTTAGTTTTACAATGGTTGCTTGTTTCCTCCATCGTTTCAATCTTTGGTCTAGCTTTCTTGCTTTTTCTATACTTTATTTCAATTAGTTTATTCCTTTTTACTGACACAAAAGTCTTCAAGTTGTTCCAAGAGGGGGTGGATTTGGAAGGAATTGGCCGAGGCTCCTTTATGGGTAGTAATCATTACATGGTCAATTTTGATCACGTGTGGTCTTAACACCCTATTCATTCCTATAATCTAGACTTATGTGACTTGGTGCAAGGTGTTTCTCTAGTTTTTTCCAGCCATCCTTCACCTTCCCTCGTCCTTTGTCCACTAGATTGTAGTCCCTATCCAAGAAGACCCTTTTCTTTTCCCTTCTATAATCAATTATGTAATTAACATGATGACACTCGTTATGGATAGTCGTAAGGTTAGCAAATGAAATATTGTGTGAAAAAACTAGATTTACTTCCTAATCCCCCAACTTCAACCCTACTACCCATAACATGACTAGGGATAAAAGGGAAGCCTTCAATTATGAAAGGTTCATTTATGAGAACTTGAAGCTAGAGGTCAAACAAGAGTATGTTGTTGTGGAAAAAATTGTAAAACAGAAAAGGAAACAAGTCCCCATGGATCAAATTGAAGAAAGATATAGAGGTTGGATATCTAACTCTGGTTTTTCCAGGATTGGGGATGCAAAAATATCAAGAATGATAGAGTTTATTGGCTTACCAGAGCCTTTAGCACTCAAATCATGGAAGAAACAAGCACACATAATCAAAACATCCTTTCTAAACTCATGCTCATGGAGACGAAGTTTGAAGTGGTATTTATAGCAGCGTTTGGTGTCAAAATTAAGGTGACTAAGCTATAAGACAATGACAAGGAGACATAAACATAGGATGGGGGGATCCCTAATTCATAGGGAACTTCTTCTAACCCCGTCATTATCAAGGAGGATATATTGCCCAAATCCAATATGCATGCATAAATTCCCTAGTCATCCACTATGTTAGGCCTACCAAGCTAAATTAGTTTTTTTATTATCTTTTTTAGCTTTATGCAATTGGCATTCTTTTGTTTTCTAGCCCTATACTGTTAAGTGGAATTTTTTAATTGTTGGTTTATGTTCCACTAAGAACATGGGACATGTTTATGAGAGCTAGCTACAATTCTTATATGTGAGAGAAAACACGGATGCTAATTTTTTGACATTGTATGGTTTGGGTTCCAATATGGCAAGCCATAGAAAGCAGTGATTGTACTCATTTTTACATGACATTAATATAAATATCCATAAATCACCACACACACACAAAAATATTAATCTATGGTAAATAAATAAATGAATATTGCTTGTAAGAATTTTAAATTTGCAATATTTTTTCGAATGTTTAAATGTAAATATGAAATTCTTACCCTTAAAAATAACTTTAATTTTTTTTCCCAACAATAGGGATTGTTTTCATGATTTAATACTCATGATGTTATGATGATATCAAATTGAACGAATAATTACTTTGTTATATTAATAAATAATTTTAGTTTTATAAAAATCCATTAAAGATTTAGTAAAAAAATTATAAATTATATTCTAATCCAAAATCAATTTAAAATAATAATTAATTGGGGAAATCATTAAGTAAATAATTTAATCAAATTTATAATCATGTTTAATCAACATATCATGTTTTCTTACCCTGGATGGATTGATTAGGGATACATTGGGAGGTGAGAGTGGTGTAGTTGTTGTCATCCTAAGCCTTAACTAAGAGTAATGTGGCCACCACCCTCAATGATGATTACAATGTGGATGAAGTTTGGTATACATCCAAGAGTTATGTTAATGAATGTCATCTACGATCTATTTCTCCCACATGCAATGATGGGTTTGTCAGGTTGGCATCCAATTATAAGAATATTATTAAAGCTCTCCTACTTCAGTTCATGATAGTATTCATTCCACTATAATTTGGCTTCATTAACTTTTATCCGCTCATATTGGGTTACTTGCAATCTTCGAACTTCATTGCAGCCATTTTGGATGTATGTCTTTTTAGCTATAATTGGATGTTTGTTGGTGTCTTGCTTTGCTAGGGGGTGTGCAAAGTGAAGGACTAGACCCTCCTAGCTTCTGTCCTTTCATCCACATTTTGTTTCATCTGCGAGCCTTGAAGGTTCTTCCTCTAAGTTGGAGGTCCAAGTTACAAGGTGTAGGGACATATATTATTACACATAGTGGCCCGGATCACTTTTAATTAGTGGCTAGTTATAGCTAATGGAGATTTTTAGGGTCTTTTAATCTAGGTTTCCTCTTTTATTCGCAATTTCATCCCAATTCTCGTTCTTTCATCCTACATAGGTTTCATCCATGGATCCTAAAGTCTTTTCCTCTTTTTTTGTTTTAATTTAGAGGACGTCATCGTAATTGTATGTCCAAGGGAACCAGTTTAATCTTAAATGGTGATCGATTATAGTTGACGAAGGTATCTTGAGTCTTCTGATCAATAATCCCTCTCTTGTTTGCAATTTGGGCCAATACTACCCTTAATTTATGCATATGGATAATGATGATGACTCATCGGTGAGCTAGATCTTATTGGGGTGTTGGTGGGCACAATTCTTCCAGGGGTTAGTGTGCAACAATCCATGCACAGTCCTCAGCTAAAATTTTGTGCACACAAACTCTAGTTGTAATTCAATAGGAACTATGCGAAGCAAAGGAGGAAATCATCATAGAGCATGTCTATCACTCTGACTCAAAAGTTTTTGCGATTGTGGCTAATTAGGTACCTAATATAGGAAAATACGAGGGGTCATCTACATCGGTACATGTATATTGGGGAGTCTAAATCAGTACATGTATGTTGTGGATCTCTAGCGATAGCTAAATATGCTCCTCAACATAGTTCTTCTTGATTGAAATGAGGTTAAGGATGAAATCATCATGTTGATGGATGAGCTCTAGTTATAGTCTGAAGCTATAGATAAGCATTTAGTGAGAATTAAGGAAACCATCATTTGTGGGAAGGGATAGGATCCTCTACATAGTCCAAGTGACCCAGTGTCTATAGAGGTGGATGTTTCAGCCTCTTCTTAATTATTTGAATGTCGGTGTTTCTTTCACATGTTTGTTGTTTAGGACTGTCTAAGCCTATTCTAACAATTTATCTTTGTCTAGTTATCAGGATAGTTTATGTGGGTTGATAAGTTATGGTTATGTAATCTTGTTGAAAACTTCTAACATTGATGGTATCTATGTATGTTTTGGCTGAGAGATCTCATGCTCAACCTCTAGCCTAGTTTCCCCAATGACAAACCAAAGGCACACATGGAGCTAGACAATATGTAACTCCTTCCAGTTAATAGAGGCTTTTATGATTAAAAAAATAACATATCACATTTCTTCCACAATAAACAACTCGTCGTGAAAAATAGTCAAACATCATATAATGAAATTATATTAAATGATTACAACAGAAAAATGACATCAAATGATTATAACTTGAGTTAACTATTATGTGGCATCTCAAATTTAAATGAACTCAAGGTTTATTTAAAAATAAACAAATAATGAATGATCTTAATCAACATACAAAATACATTTTATTATATCAAATAACATCAACAACACCATAATACAAAAACACATAATAATCATGAATGATAGTATCAATATATGTGTGTGTGTGTACATTCTCAAATATGTTAAATATCAAATCTCTAATGTAAATTAAAAACAAAGAAATCGTTAATAATATAAATATTAACATACACATAATACTTTTATGAATAAAACAAAATCAACATCCAGATAATATGAAAAGACATAATATATATGAACAATAATATCAAAAATTGTGTGTGTGTATATACATGTAAATTACACATCACAATGATCAAATATACAAATGTCATCAACTAATATAAGGTATGTCAGTGACCAAATCCAAAGGCATGAATAATTTCACCAAATACTAATGTATAATGTGGCGTTTGATATATATCTCCACTATAAACTATAACATCTAATGTAACACCTCCATCGGTTTCATCCATGGATCTTAAAGTCTTTTCCTTTAATTTGGTGGTCTAAGTCATAGGGTGTTGTGGTATTTGTATATCCAAGGGTACCAATTTAGTCTTGAATGGTGATCGGCTATAGTTGGCGAAGGTATTTGGAGTCTTCTGGTCTAGAATTCCTCTCTTGTTCGCAATTTGGGTCAATGTTACCCTTGACATTATGCATCTAGAAAATGATCATGACTCATCAGCAAGCTAGATCTTGTCAAGGTGTTGGTAGGCACAATTCTTCCAGGGGTTAGTGTGCACCGATCCATGCATAGTCCTCAAGCTTACTTTTTCACATGCAACCTCTAGTTGTAATTCAATAGGAACTATGTGAAGCAAAGGAAGAAATCATCATAGAGCATGACTATATCTCCAACTCATAAATTATTGCAATGGTGGATGATTGGGTGCTTGATACAACCAATACAAAGGGGGGTCTAAATTAGTACCTGTATATTGTGGATCTCTAGTGGTAACTAAATACGCTCATGGGTAGAGTTCTTCTTGATTGAAATGATGCTAAGTGGATGCTAAGGATGAAATCATCCCACTGATGGATGAGCTCTAGTTTCAATTTGAAGTTATAGATAAGCGTTTGGTGAGGATTGGGGCAACCATCATTTGTGGGAAGGGGTCAACTCCTCCAAACAGTCAAAGTGACCCAGTGCCTATAGAAGTGGATGTTTCATCCTCTTCTTAATTATTTGAATGTTGGTGTTTCTTTCATATGTCTATTGTTTTACGGTGTCTAAGCATGTTATGATAGATTACGTTTGTCTAGTTGTCTGGATAGTTTATGTGGCTGATAATCTCTGATCTTGTATTTTTTTTTCAAAACTTTTGGAATTGATGGCATCTATATTTTTTTGGCTAAAAGCTCTCATGTTTTGCCTCTAGTTTGATTTCCCCAATGGTAAACCAAAGGCCACTGGGAGCTAGATAATATGTAATTCCTTTCAGTTAGTAGAGACTTTTAATTTACAAAGAAAAGAAAATCACATTTTCTTACACAATAAATGATTTAGCTCAAAAAATAGTCAAACATCATATAATGACATTATATTAAAATATTACAATAGAAAAATGACACCAAATGATCATTAAGTATAGTATGGAAGAGATGTTGTAATGTCTTGTTCTATCCTATTATATAAACATTTTGACTTGATCAAATTACATAAAAATAGAAATTAAAATAAAATTAATAATTAAAATAAAATTGAGGTAAAATAAGCCCCGAGGGTTTGCTCAATTGGTCGAGTCCCCGTTTTTAAAGCACCTTTGTTGTTGAGAGGTCATGAGTTCAATTCTCTTGACACTCTTAGGGTCAGGCTCCATGGTAAAGCTGATAGGAAGTTATCCCTTCAGGTGGATCTGCCTAGTACAAATATTCCATGGACATAGTGGTCATCAATTTCTGGGTCCTAACCACATAGAAGAAAAGAAAAAGAAAAAAAAGGAAATAATAACATAAAATAATAAATTTATGCTTTTTGGGCTTTAGGTTTTGATAACTCGTGTAAGAACACACACACACACATGCTATTAAACCAATCTAGATATATCTTAACTCTAGATCTACCAAACCTAGAGAGTGATCAAATCTCTCGAGGCGCAAATCTCTTTTAGAGTGAAAAGAGATTTGATCCCTCTTGGTGCTTGGTTGATCTAGATTTAGGATGGATCTAGGCTAGAAGTTAGAGTTAACTATTATGTGGCATCTCAATTTAAATGAATTATACATCTCAAATTTTATTTTAAAATAAACAAAAAATCAATGATGTTAATTAGCATACGAAATAAATTTTATATATCAAATAGCATCAACATCAACTTGATAGAAAATGCATAATATACATGAATGATGGTATCAAAATATTTCATCTATTGTATGTATGTGTATGTCACATATGTCAAATATGATTCTATTATATAATATTATATATATATTATATTATTATAATATATCTATATTTAATATATTATCATCATCATCATCATCACAACAATTCTATAACATGAACATCAAGCTCAAGGTCTCGTGTGACTACCCTAAGTCATGTATGGACCACTCTATAGTTAGCCATCAATATGATTCATCACCTCCTAATGGAATCTACAATCCAACTTGTGTCACATGTCAAGTCTCTGCACCTGAGCTGGCTCATCGACCTTAACTATATCCTCATCTTGTTGGGGAGGAACCTAGCCAACATACATGATAATATTTGCAAAATAAATAATAATAATAATAATTAAGACAATTTAAACAAAATGTTACAATAAATTATAGCTGCATTAAATTAGACAAAAAATATACAACTAAAGTGATGAAAACATTATGATAATGTTACATGTAGCATTTATTGGCATTTACTAGCTAATTAAGATGACCGCATATCCTCTCTAATCCATCCTCTCATATAGGTACTTTACAAGATCAAGGACAGGATCATCCTTACTAGCCAACAGAAACAAAACATTTGACCTCATCATCTTACATGGGTATTCTTGCTAACCCCACTTGGGCAACATCTACCCCTACATGTTCATATGAAAATTAGTCATTGGACTAGGAGGGATGCAGTTGAATGTTGATAGAGTGGCCAAAATCCCCTTAAAAAATAGAGTGAATAACTTTAAAGCAAATGGGAAGACCATCATCCCATCAAACATGGAATGATGGCCATCCAAAGCAAAGCAAAACAATTATAAAAAAAAAATGGAAAACAACCTAATCAGTGTTGGCCTCTAAAATGAAGTCTCTACATAGTGCATTAGAGGGAAACTAATGTGCCACCCGTCAAAAGTATAATGTGTTTGTTTTGTGACCATAAGTGATAGGAACCTAATCTGCTATGCATTAAATGTATGTAAATGCAACTAACCACTAAGGTTAGTGGTCTCTGCACTAAAACATCTCTGCACATATGTCAATTGACTCTCTCCCAAAATGTTGGTAAGAAATTATGGAACTAGAGAAAATCCTCCCTTCTCCTAAACAACCCAACGATGAAATAAACAACTTTTTGTAAGAGTTGGTACTATAGAATAGGGTGGACCTTGAATGCTTACCTACCATGATCCTAACAATATGTCAACTACATAAACAAGCATGAGTTCACCTTAAAGGATATAGCCTCCTCATAAAACTTGAGGTCAACATTCCTCAAAAGGACATAGGTATGTGTTGTAATATGATGAATTTACATATGCCTCTTCCTTTATTTGGCTTCCCACCTCCAAAAGGTGTATAGATCAACTTGCTTATTTTGTTCTCGTCATCATTTTTCTCGCTAACTCACATTCAAATTTCATTAGGCACACATATATATGTACATAAAGAATCTAATAATAAATGACCAGTTTTATTTATTAAAATTTAGATTATTTGTTTTCTAAAAAAAATGTAAAACATACTAGTGCACCTTCATGTACACATTGTAACATGTTCTCACTATAAAAATCTACAACAATAATAAAATGGATGTGATTATTATTATTATTATCAGTGTGCCACTTGTATAAGGGCAATGACAACTATTGGTGTACAGTTTTTGCTCCAAAGCACTACAAAATGGTATCCCTACATAATCTGAACCACACTGATAATTTGAGAATTTTCCCATTTGTTATAGGATTATACATACATACACATGTATTTATATATGTATATACATACATACATACATACACATGTCAGGATTGATAAACTGGGCTTGGAGTATGTGTTAAGACTGCTTCCACTTAGCTTGGAGCTCATATTCCTCAGACGTAAGGAAATAGGTAAATGACACAAGACCTGGAGGCATCTGACATGAGTGAAGCTTGCCCCCTTACGGACCACCAATAGGTAATTCCTGGTGGTGTGGTGGTGTTCCTTGAACAACAATGATGAGTTAGCCTACATACACAGATAGCAGTCAGTGACAGTTGTCAAACCAACAGACGGTTGTCCCCACTGTTGGTTTGAAAACTAAGTGATGTCAGGTTTTCCCATTATTAATATACGTTTTATATATTGATATACTATATATAATATATATATATTGAATGCCTCAATGATGCATTTATAAAATTGAAAAACACCACGTACAATGCTTTTACATATTATAAAGAGCACCGAAAATGTAGAATTTATTTATTTTTATGTTTTACTTGCTCATTCAAATTAAAACAAATGAACCAATAATGGTGCTATTGAAGTTTATACATACTAGAAAACATGAGAGTTTGTTCAATTTAAATAGGGCATTTAGGTGTGCTTGGTATGTATGGACACACCATTAATGGTGCATTCATACATTTCCTAAAACACATAAGGCCCCATGATATTTTATACAAAAACATAATAGTGCATTTATGATATTGTGAAGAACCATTAATGGTGTTGCTATTTATAAAGCATGTTGATAGATCTTATATAGCCCATCCATTTTCTTGTGCATATGAAATATCAAGAAGCACAAAAGACATAGTTTTTTTGTTTTTATTTTTAATGACATTGTTTAATGTTGCATTTTAAGTCAACTAATGCCTTAAGTCTAGCATGTCCTATAACTATACAACATGCATTGTCAATGGTGCATCTTGTAATTTTATAGGATGCACCTAATAGGTTTGGTGTGATCCAAATAGTGTTGAATGCAGTGCACAAAATTTAAAAAAAAAAGTAGAAAGGGCAAATTTAAGCTAATTTCTAAATTTTAATTTGCTAAAAAAGTAAACGAGGAGGTAACAAACAATCTACCTAGTCTCTTCCTTGATGAGGAGGCATGGTTGATATGTAGATAAAAAATGAAAAATAGCAATTTTTTTGAAAA
Organism: Pinus taeda; assembly: GCA_000404065.3. NCBI lineage: Eukaryota > Viridiplantae > Streptophyta > Pinopsida > Pinales > Pinaceae > Pinus > Pinus taeda. The sequence continues at coordinate 39,944 of APFE031062040.1, read as the reverse complement.
TTTTGAAAAATGAACCAAATAAACTAGAGAAGTAGAGGAATCGAGGAATTTGGCTCACAACAACACCAACAACAAAGTGGTCATATAGGAATGGTGAGCACCAATGCTTATATGGTTGAAAGCACTCAATGAAATGTAAAAACCAAATTATAGTTTGGTATTGTTGTAACCCTATTTCAATGCATCTGAAAATTACACACACACATCAATGCACTAATATGTTCCATGTACACTATTGTTTTTTTTTAATCTTATGTATATGTGTCATTTATGCCAGTACAATATTGTGTGTTATGTTAATAAAATACACCATTGAGTTTTTTTAAATGTTTTGAAACACAAGCCTATATTTTATGAATGTCTTCACCTCATTCATTGTATTATATAGAAGTAACACACTGGTGCTCTATAAATTGGTGCACACTAGCATATAATTTTTAAAATAAAAACCAATATTGTATGACAAATACCTAACTCATTTGATGGATTGTGCATTTTAATGCACCAATGTGTTGATTTGTTTAAAACACATCTAATAGATATTTTTCCCCTTCAAAAAATCGTAATTTTATTCATGAGACAAAATTACATGTTGTAGATGCTAGAAAGCATATGCATATGATCTATTCTTGTTTTCACAAAAAACATAAATAAATAAAGTAAAACTAAACTATTCTTTCCACCCTTTCTTTTTTTCCACTTTTCGCCAACCTCCAGTGTTGGGAGTGGATGTTACAATGGACAATTGATTTTCATTTGTATTTATGGGATATTCTTTGTCAGAATCATATCCTTTTGATCCATGAGCTTGTTTGCTGCCACTTACTTCCATCCCTGGCAGTTGGGTATCTTGTTGTTGCAAAGGGTTGTTGGGCCACAAGTTGCAGGGATTGGTGGGATCTTTCTCCTCCTTTTGTGTGTTGTTCTGGACCTTTTGAACATCCGTTTCAGCTTTATTTTATGTTGTTTCTACTTTTTCTGCTTCTTCTTCCAAGGGGTCTGTATATTGCCATCCTTTTGGTTTTTTCTGTTGCTTCTTGTTCCATTTGAGGTTTTTTTTGCTTGTGGACAAGCACTATGGAGGTGGCCTATTTGTAAGCATCCAAGACATTGGAAATCTATATTTTCGTAATCTAAAGGTTGATTCCACTATGTATTATTGAAATTCAATGTAATGTTGTCTGGTGGTCCCTGGCTAAGATCTACTTCAATGCATATCCTGGCAAAAGTAAATATTCCTCTTGTAAGTATATCCCCATCAATATTTAGGAACTTCCCAGGGAGTTCCCTATGGCTATTAAAACATTATGATGCCATAAGTGTAGTGGAAGGCTGTGCATCCTGACCCAAACTGGCATTTTTGATACCACCATTGTGTTGGCATCGAATTCTGGGAACCAAGGGGTCATGAAGAGTCCTGCATTGCCCCAGAACCATGGTACCTTATTGAGGATATGTTCCTTTTCTTGTACTATGGTGAATCTGACTATAAAAAACCCTTAGGGCATAAGTATATTTCATAATTTGGTGACCATGCAACAAATATTCATTGGTGCAAAACATTAGATTTAGGCCAAAAGCCATTAAATCTGCATATAACTGCTTTGGAATAGAGATCTGAGTACAAATCATTTACCTTAGGCATTGTGATTGTGAGAGCAGGAGTCTTAGATTTTTGTTCCACGATATAGGTCCCTGGTAGCTCGGGCAATGTTAGTGGTTTGGTTTGTGCTTTTTTCCTTTCCTTTGACTACATCTTTAAAAGAGCCTATGCTCTTTGAGCTGGTTCTAGAGCATCCACCCCGCATACGCAGATTCATTATGATGATCGAGTTTGTGGCAATGCCATAATCCTGAAGTGTGGTTATCCTGAAGGTTGTGTCTGAGTAGATCATGTTTTTCCCACATGCTGATATACCGATATGAGTCTGGATTTCATACCTTAACTCTTGGATCCTCCTCCCCTTCCAAATCCTCCAGCAAATATGCCTGCCTTCCAGCGTTTTAATGAAAATTTGTATCAAGTTTGCCTCAGTAGAGTGTGGGTCTGTCTAAGAAAGGGCTCGATCTATTGTCAATGCGTCTGGATCTGACGGATCTAAACATATTGGTGCTCTATCTGGTTCTTGCTTCACCAGATCTGGGCTATCTAATGGATCTGTGCATATCAGTACTTTATCGGGTTCTTCCCTTGGCATATTTGGGCTAGCATGCCTGGCGTTGCCCTTTATCAGATACCCACCTGCGAGTTCCAGGAGGTGTCTCTGGCATGGCTCTGCCCACCCTAGTGTTGTGTCTATGCAGATCTTATTAACAGAGATATCATGTTCTCGGTTGGGAAACTGACCTGGCTCTCTATTACGTATTATACACATGGTTTTTTCCGTGTCAGAAATGGGAAGAGGCTTCGTGAGGCATAGGAGTGATATATTTGAGTAAAAAACATCCAGACGGATGCCCCAGACACTCTCCTGCATTGCCCAGACCATCGAAGAGGATTTTCCTTTGCCCTTTGTCTTAGAGTCGGTGAGTCGGTAGAAGATAGAGAAATAACATTTGCAGACTACCGGATCTGGCCAATGCAGGGGCCGATTTACCATCTATCTACCCATATCAAAGATCCCCTGTCCTGATCTATAAGAATCACCTCATTTTAGGTATGGAGAGGTTGTATGTGGCCATTGTGGGGGTCAATCTCCCTCTGGGGGTTCATACTCTAGTTCACAGTGCAGCCAGACGATTGCCTGATTTACTAAGACGTCCTGTACATCTTCTGGTATCTTGCGTACTGCATTAATGCCCAGATCGATGGTCTGAAGAGTGACATCGGTGTTAAAAACACTCTGATAAACCCTAGCCATTCTCCGCATGTGGTTTGTTGTTCAAGTAATACAACTCATATACAACCTAACAAAATCCTCTAATAGAATTTTTTTAGAACTAGAATAAATTGAATTTTTTTCATGGAATAAATATAAGAAACTTTGGCATGTCTTATTATTTTATGCACCTGAGCATCATATATTTGAGTGCACCAATGTCTATGTATAAAGAATACTAACAAAAAAACCCTCAATTACTCACCTCTACTAGCAACCTTTATTATAAACTAACAAGAGGGCAATTTGTTGGAGGTCCTACAAAAACCTTTGCTAGAAGTTGTTTTCCTTATAGTGAAAGAAGAACCTTTTGATACTAAAGAAGGGGTGGAAAGTGGTTTGGTTATGAATGAAGGGAATAATAAGAAGAGTGTTTTTAGGGAAGAAAATCCCATCATTCCATAGCTCAAGCGAAAGCTTGATTGGGGGTGTAATCTAAAAAACAATTATCAAAAAAGGGGTTCTTAGAGCAAGTTTGACCCAATCTAGTTGTTCTTGATGATTTTTTTATCCCAAAACTATAGGTTTCAGGCCATCCCTCTCTAAAACAAACCCTAAAAGGGTTTGTTGAGTCCCAAAATCGTGACATTTAGACACTCCAAGAAACTATGGATGAAGTTAGTAAATTATTCTTGGAGTTGGATAAGATTCTATATAGTTGGGATTTTATTTTTTCTTATTCTACGGGTAAGTCTGATGGTTTAATCTCTAGATGGAGGACTAGGTTTCTCAAGTGCACTGATTCTTGGGCTATTGATTCAGCTATATTTGGACTATATACCCTCAAGGGTTGGTGTTGGATATAAACATTCTAAATGCATATGGGACTTATATGCATAGGGTTATTTTGTGAGGCATTTTTTTTAATCGTAGTTCTTAAGGTAAGGATTTACAATGATGGAAGGTGACCCAAATTTCTCTTTGGGAAATTAAGTAGTTTAGGGAGAATTTGTTATTTTTGGATCCTTTAATGGACTATTTCCTTAGGAAGTTGGATGAGTATAATCTGTTTAATTTTTCTCTAGTCAAGATTTGGCCAACCTAGAGGAATAAAAGGGTAGGTTAGGATATGATCTCAAAGAAGTTGGATAGGCTTCTCATGTTAGAGGATTTTCTACAAAATATTATTAGGATTAAATGATGGGTCAGTAAAGGAGGGGATTTTGATCACTACCAATTTTGATGGAGGTGGTTATTAGAGGGGAAAAGCCCTCTAGTTCTTTTATATTTAGCTTGTAGTGGATGGAAAATGAGGACTTTGTCAATTTGGTGAAGAGTCTGTACGTTCCTTTTAGTGGGGATGATAGGGAATCTATAACTCTATAATTTGGAAGTAAATGGTGAAGTGAGCCTATGAAAAAAGGGTTAAAGACATATGGATCTTATAGAGATGAAAATTCATTAGAGGGATTATATTTCCAAGTCCCTAGAGATTCTCAAATGAAGAGGTTAAATTGAGGATTTGTGAACAGGAAAAGGAGGAAAGGCCCTTATTGGAAGAGGAGGAGGCTACTTGGAGACTCAAAAGTAGAGCTATACGGTTGGAAAAATGAGATGATATCACAATTTTTTTCCACTAATTTGAAAAAAGTCACAAAAGTGTATGATACATTTAAGAATTATGTAGATTTGATGGTTCTAATTTATCAATTTTTAAGGATCTAGCTATAGCTAGGGTGAATCATGTTCAAGCTCTATTTAACAAAGATTATAGGGTATTTATATCTAAGGTGGTTAGAATGTCCACTTTTTTCTTAATTTTTATATCAACTAAAATAACAAAAATTTGGTGGAATGTATTCATTAGGAAGAGATCTAAGAGGTTTTATATTCGTTCCAACAGGATAAAAGTTCAAAGCTTTCTTTGTGGCACATGAAATTTTTCCTTGGCTTTTGGAGGGTGGTAGAGAAATCTAGAGTATTTGGTAAGATTCTCGCTACTTATAATATTAATTTTATTGTTTTGATCCCTAAATCAGATAGTCCTATAGGTTTTGAAGAATACAAACCTATCTCCCTTTGTAATTGTATTTGGAAAATTATCTAAGAGATTATTGCTACAAAAATGAAGGAATTAGTCATACCATTTCTTAGAAACAATTCGATTTCCTAACTGGGAGATAAATACATTAAGTAATAGGCACAGATAAAGATGGTTTCCATACTATTAAAACTAAAAAGAGACTAAGCATGGTGATCAAAGTTGGCTTGTTTAAATCAATGGACATGGTTAACTAACTTTATGTTGGGTTGTGTTATAATCTTTCCACGACTACCCCACGCGCGGAGGGGTCACGGTGGGAGGGGGGGGTGGCCGCAGGAGGCTCCCTTGTACGTTGTGGCGAGCACTATTGGGAGGTCATAGGGGGGCGACTTCCCTCGCTGTTGATTTTTTTTTTAACCCTATATTAGGTGGGCGAATCTACCTATGGTTTTGTGCATGGATTTCACACATGATTTTGGGCATGATGGTTTTCTTTCCATGATCTTTTGTAGATTTGGACAAGGGAACTATGATTATGTTCTAATATAGGGTTAATGGATTGGGGTTTATGGATGCTTCGACATATAGATATATGTATTGTAACATTGAAAGGAATATAATGAAAAATCAATCTAGTAGTCGCGGTTTTGGGATCTAGGAGAAAATCTTTGTGTATATATGTTTTATGTTTTATGTTGTCACCATTGTTTATTTTCTGCTTTTAAGAATTCGTTTGAAGGTAATTTTTGTACAGGGTTAAAACCTACATTTAGTATCATAGTTGTTTTGGCTTCAAGGGGACGCCTTTGCTGCTAAGGTGTTTTGCTCAGGCTTGTGGTAGACACTGTTCACAGGGAGATTTGTGGGATCGATTCCTGTGGTGAAAGAAGTTGGTGAGAAGTGGAAAGATAAAGATCGAGAAATTTAACGATCAGAGTTTTGAGTTGTGGAAAATCAAGATGAAGGATCTGCTGGTGGATAAAGATGAGTGGATCGTGGTAGATCCAGGTACGAAACCAATAGCAATGTCAGTTGAAGATTGGGCGAAGTTGGATCGGAAGGCAAAGAGCATAATACAGTTGTATGTCTCAGATTTAGTATTTTTGAATGTATTAAGGGAAACTTCGATGAAGGCTTTGTGGGACAAGTTAGGGACTTTGTACCAATCTAAGTCTTTGGTGAATAAATTGTTCCTACAGGAAAAACTTTATAACCTGAGGATGAAAGATGGAGACTCGGTGACAGAGCATCTGAACGCCTTTAATATTGCGGTAAGATAGTTATTATCTGTTGATATTAAAATTTCAGATGAAGACAAGTGCCTCAATTTGTTGTGTTCTCTACCAGATTTGTGGGATATTCTAATTGTTGCAATAAGTAGCAATGAAACTGCCTTGTAGTTTGATGAAATAGTCTCATCCTTGCTGTCAGAGTAGATGAGATGGAAAAATATGGAGGGTCAGAATGGTGATGCCTTGTCTGTACAAGGATGGTCCTAGAACAGAAATAAAAATAATTCCTTGAGTGGGAGACCTAAATCTAGAGGGAGATATAAATCTCCAGGAAAAATCCTGTAAAGGTGTGCTGGAAATGTGGAAAGGAAGGGCACTTCAAAAGGGACTGTAAATCTAAAGTTCCTGAGAAAGGAAATGGATTTGATGATGCTCCTTCTGCGGAGGTGAAAACCACCTCAGATGAAGGTGGGGATGTGTACTTGGCTTCTTCTTCAAGTACACATATAGATCATGAGGCATGGTTGATTGACCCAAGTGCATCCTTTCACTTCACTCCCCATAGAGAGTGGTTTTGTGAGTATGAGAAATATGATGGTGGTGATGTCTTATTAGGGGATGATAGGAAGGCTAGAATCCTTGGTCACAAAAAAGTCAAGTTGAAGTTGCAAGGTGGAAGGATTAGAACACTTCTAGGTGTTCTGCATATTCCTACATTAGCAAAAAATATAATTTTTGTAAGCAAGTTGGATGATGCAGGTGTAAAAACAGTGTTCGAGAAAGATACCTGCAAGATGGTTCGGGAGCATTAGTATTGATGCGGGGGGTTCAAATTGGAACTTTGTACAAGCTTCAAGGTAGCATTGTTATTGATGGATGCAACAGTTTTGCTGTTCCTGAAAGTGGAGCAAAAAATCTAGTGGTCTTTGGAGAAAGGAACATTAAATGGCATCAAACGCTTGGACAAATTGGAGAGAAGGGCTTTTGAATACTTCATGGTAATGGTATGATAGAAGGTATGTCTAATTTCTCTTGGATTTTGATTTCTATGAAAATTGTGTATATGGGAAGCAGAACTGGGTGAGTTTCCCCTCTGGTGCTAAAAAGGCGAGTTTCCCCTTGATGTGTTTGGACCTTTGTCGGTTCCATCACTGGGTAATTTTGTGTACTATGTATCATTTATAGGTGACTTATCAAGGAATAAATGGATATATTTCCTTAGGAAGAAATTTGAAATCTTTGGCAGGTTCAAAGAATCTAAGGCTCTGGTGGAAAACCATATAGATAAGAAAATAAAGGTGTTGAGGACAGATAACGGTGGAGAGTTTTGTAAGAAGGAATTTGAAGAGTTTTGTAAAGTGTGGTATAGCACAACAGAAGACTACTCCATACACACCTCAAAAAAACTGAGTTGCAAAAAGAATGAACAAGACTTTGATGGAAAAGTGATCCATGTGGACTTGGCAGGTGGCCACCAATATCCACCTG
>APFE031062040.1:0-18276 GCA_000404065.3 Pinus taeda | reverse complement strand
GCTTCAGAATGTATATATATATGTATTGTAACATTAAAAGGAATATAATGAAGAATCAATCTGGTAGTCCCGGTTTTGGGATCCAAGGGAAAATCTATGTGTATATATGTTTTATGTTTTATGCTCTTTCCATTGTTTATTTTTTGCTTTTAAGAATTTGTTTGCAAGTAATTTATGTATGGGGTTAAAACCTACACTTAAGGTTGATGTATGTATATGTGGGTTTCAACCTTAACTTTGTAGTTGGGATTTGAGCTATGTTTCCATGGTCTCTTTTATAGTTCATATAAATGGATTAGCTTTGGATTCATTCATATCTAGAAAAGGGCTCAGAGAAGGTTGTCCCCTAATACCTTGTTGTTTCTTTTGGTGGAAAAATGATTAAGTAGATTATTACAAGAGATAAAATCTTTTGAGGGTTTTAAGGGAATAAAGATGAGTGAAGCATTGTATATTCCTCATTTACTATTTTTTTCTAACATTCTACTTTTCCATGATGGTTTTAGAAGGGATACACAAATCTTATAGTGAATATTAATCTATAGTGTATTTTTTAGAAGATATAAAGATTAACATGCTAAATTTGTTTCCATACAAAAGAGTTAATTTATAAGTTGGTATAAAGTACTTAGGTTTTTATTAAAAACCTTATGACTATTCCAAAATATATTAGGGTTGGATGATAACCATGGTGGAGCAGAGACTTTCTATCTAGTGTGATAAGTGGTTGTTGAAGTGAGGAATGCTAATGCTCATGAAATTTATTCTTGACACCATCCTTGTTATTGAGTTTCATTGTTTCTCATCCCTAAAGAGTTGTTAAAGAAGGTAAGGAGACTTAGCTTTAATGTTTTATGGTATACAGATAATAAGAAATATTTTTCCCATGGGCATTCTAGAAGAAAGTAGCCATCCCAAGGGAGATGGGAGGTTAGGGCATACAAAACATTCACTATTTTTCTCAAGCATTAGTGGTCAAATGTGTTTGGATAATTGTACAAGGCGAAGGGTTAAAATGTGAGGTGGCTTCCCAAAAATACATTGAGCTATTCTTAGTGGAGGATTGGATTAGAACTTGAAGGAAATTATTTCAAATGCCTCGGTATTTGGAACAATGTTATTTTGTATTTCCATCTAATTGGAAATTGGTTAGTCTAGAAGGTTGGAAATGCTTCCAAGGTGAAATTAAGGGAGGACCCTTGGGTAGGTTGTAGTGAATTCTTTTATTTCCAAGATACATGGTATCTTTTTCATGGTCTAGCTTTATTTATTATCAACTTGCACAAGTAGTAGATCTCCAAAATTTCTCTATATGAGTCAAGAGTGGGTTGATCTTAGAGTGTCAAGGTTTGAAGGCAATGAAGCTCGGATTTGGACAAAATTATGTATTGCTCTAAAAAAATTGCTTGCAATGATAAAAGAAGTTGATCATGAGCTAATTTGGTCTAGGAACATAGCTGGAGGGGACTACACACCAAATCTTGCCTATAAAGTACTTGGAGAAGAAGTTTTTTTGTTTGAGGTGGATTGGTGGTTAAAAAGGGTATTCAAATCCAAATTCCCTATGAAAGTTAGATTACGTCTGTGGTTATCCCTCAATCAAAAGGTCCCTATTTGGGACTTGATGTGAAAAAGATGATGATAGGGTTCAAGTAGATGCCTTCTCTATATAGTAAGTGAAGAAGATATTTACCATCTACTTAATCACCACCCTTTTGATGGTTTTTTTTAGCACGAAGAAAAGTTACAATTTGGGCTTAAGATAAATTGAGAGGCCTTCATATGAAGGAAATTCTAAAAGCTTGGTGTGATAATTCACAATTTAGACCAATAAAATATCTCCCTCTCATAAGTTGTAAGGGGATTCAATTAGCTAGAAGTTAAAGCATATTTGAAGGTATGCCTCCTCCACCTTAATAATGCACTTCGTAGATTTTATCCATACTTAAACATTTTCAATATAGAAAAAAATGGTAAGTCCCCAAGAGTTGTGGTTGTAGAAGTAATAGACTAGCCAAGTGCTTGGGCCCATTTTGAAGGGGTTGCTAAAGGGAGCTACTTGTCATAGTATACGAAGGGATACTATATCTCTTAGATTCACTTTTCTTGAAATTGAAAGTTGGTGTATGTAGAAGCACTAATAACAAAGCTTAAATTTCAACTTTAAAAGAGACTTTCAAACTAACTATTCAACATACCATTAAAAAATTATAGGCCATGGTTGATTCCAAGGTCGTCATAGATTGGATGATTTGGTTATGTGCATTACAAAATTTTATTTTGAGGCCTATATTTAAGGAAATATCTTACCTTGAAGATGTTATTAATGGGATCACCTATATACATGTCTACAAAGAATGAAACATAAGTACAAAATCATATTTCACGGTTCCTCGTACTTGGAAAAGATGGGAGCAATTGGGAGATACTTCAGTTGAGTTAGACCTTGGGTATTTTCTTTGATTTAATGTTTATAATTGTGAAGAAGTATTTTTTACATAGATCTTATTTTTATTTTTATAGACAATTTTTGTAACTGTAAATTCCATTTTTGACATTTTATATTTGAACAAGTTTTGACTTTGAAAACTATATATTCAAATATAGTGATTACGAAAATTCTTGTATATCATTAGTATGCTCAAATCTATTGTTTATATGGTGGATAAACCATATATGCAAAGGGTTTTAGATTCAACTTTGAGAAGTTAGCCATGTTTTTTACCACATGAGCTAGGTGGTTGATGGTATAACTAATTTTTTAGTAGCTTCATTGAAGATGTTTTTTTTGGTAAACCAAAAGGTAATTGAAAAATGTATTTCTAAATAATAAATAAATTATAATTATTTATTTTTTCTAAGGAAGAATGTCAATTTGGTCTAGCTTGACGTTGTCGATGATCTCCACCCAAGTCTCCAATCCTCGAATTTGCCTATGAGCTCATAAATGAGTTATTATTAGTAATGGAATTTCATCATTTTTGTTGCCTTCGCTAATGCCTTAAAATCTGCAATTACCTTGGGATACCTTTATTTGATAAGCTTGGATATGTTGTGGTGTGTATGGCTGTGTAACAAAGGAGAAGAGAGGAGAGATCATGTGCGACACCCACATGACACACGCACATATTAATATGTGTGTATGTGTGTGTATAATATATATATATATATATATATATAATATATATATATATAATATTTGTATATATATATATCATATATTATATATATATATATATATCTATAAATTGTCAGAAACATAAAGATGTCCCTTATCTTTGAGTGTATCAGCCTAAACCTAGAATCATTAGGTCAAAGCCAGTAAAAAACGAGGTTCAAAGCCATTATAACAATATAATTGTCAAGAGTTAAACATGTCACTTATGAGAATTTAATTTGAGTTGGGAGGATAATAGTCATTCCTCTCAACCACTTGAGATCCTAATTAACATGTGTGTGAATGTGTGCATCTGTGTTTCAATAGAATACACACGTCCCATGGAAAGCCTATGGGTAATTCCCCATATTTTGAGGATGGTACCTAGGGTAAACTAGCTAGTTGTAGTTTTAGGAAGCTAGTCCAACAAGGACATCAATTGAGTCCCAATAATACCACGGAGGCAACCAACCTATGTACTTGACCCCATGATCTCCTAGTTGAAATTCATGGCACTCAACCATTCGAGGTAACCAATCGAACTATACACAAGTGTGCACACACATATGCAATCTCTCTCACAAACATGTATTAGACATATATGATATTATATAATGAAATCATACATATATAATATAATATCATTCACACACACATACACATGCAAATGCAATCGTAGTGGCAACCTGATAAAGTGTTGTGTGTGCATATTTGAATTGTAGAGTGCATTGTCCATTTGGCATGACATATATAGAGAGTTGGGTTTTAACATTTAGATCATTAGTGTATGTTATTGTTAGAAATTAAAATTAAATGCACTTGAATTAGTTGTTGGGCACTAGCCCTAACATCATCAACAAATAAACCAAGAAGTCAAGTCTTGAAACCAAATATGAATAGAGATCAAGAAGTTTTGAACTTAGCATTGATAGAGTGATTATAGAGACATCAATTTTTTAATTCCGCAAAGAAGCTATATGTTGGCAAGATGGACATGTCATGGCCTTATTCTTTATGGAGACATCTTGATGAGTGTTGTGTATGCACATTTAGATTGTAGAGTGCATTTTGTATTTAGCATAATAGATCTAGAGAACATGTGTTATTGCCAACAATCAAAATTGATTGCACTTGAATCCATTGTTGGGTTGAAGCCTTGATACCATGAGCTACTAAACCGGACAGGAAAGTCTTGAAACAAAATTTGAACAAATACCAAAAAACTTTGAATTCATCATTGATAGAGTGATCATGAAGACATCAAATTTTTATTTTTGTAAAGAAGCTCTATGTTAATGAGACATATGGGCCAAAGGCCTACCATTTATAGTTTAGTTACCTACACTTCTAATTTATATTAAGAGTGTCATAAATTTGGCATGGGAGTTGGATTGTACAGGGGTTCCACTCATATGGATATGTTGAATTTGGATTAATTAATTACAAGGTCAATATGATATCAAAGATAAGTGCCTTGCTTTATTTCTAATGATGAAATTTAGATAGACAAAGTGTCCAAATATCCTCAACCTATGTTGTGCTCCTCCTTAAAGGACTAAGATAAGAAAACAAATTTATTATGTTCAACAACAAACTAGATAAGCAATAATGCAATGTCACATATTATTGTTGTTAGTTGTAACATTATGGAGGGTTATTGAATTTTGTTGCTAATTTATAGAAGCTTATACATTCGATTTACAAGGAGAATAATTAACCTTCAAGAACAATTAGTTAGTTTAGAACAAGTGTGGAAAAGGTGAAAAGAAAACAATGCTACTACAATCAAGTTTTACAAAAGAATTTCCAAAGTAATCCAAAAACATGTGTGGGAAAAGTAAAACAAAATATAATTCAATTTATACATTTTATTACTATTAAACAAAAAAAGGTATAGAATTGAACAAAGGCCTAAGCATTATATGCTTTATTCACACACATAAATAAGGGTAATCGAACGAGTCTCAATCTCATGTGACATGAAGTCGATTCTAACTACTACCACTATAACCCTTAGATTTTCACTACCTCCAACACTATATCACAAATAAAACATACAAAATATTTAAACATAAAACTTTCTACTTACATTTATTTTACACTTTTATAAGCTTACCCATTAAACTCACAAAAAAACACTCTAAATTTTTATATTTTATTAAAACAATTAATAGCATTTAAATCAATAAAAATTAAACAACCCTTTAATATATACGCCATCGTTTAATATAATATATCGTTTTTAATTGCTTGATTTGAGTCATTTTCATATTATGATAAATTTTAATTAATTCTTGAAACATTTAAGAGGTGCACGGGACCTCTTGATTGTGATGTCCCATGCTAAATGGGTTGTCATGTAAGATTTCTCACCTACCTTAATTCTAAAGTAGGATGTTGAAGTTAATGTAGGAATCTATGAAATTTAAAACTTTATTTATTAGATTTGTACTTTTTACTCAAGAAGGAAGAATTAACTTTAAGATGATTTGCTGGTGGTTTTCCCATTTGTATTTTAGTTTACCTAGGAATCTAGAAACTATCCAGAGAATTATTGTACTAAAAGAAATAGCCACGTGTCATCACAGGTATGGCGTTAAAATTAGAAATGACATTGTGAATCATGCATTTGACAAAGGTGGTGGGGTTTCATTCACATGGATTTCACATTTCCTCTTAGAAAGTCTCATTTAAGGTAATTTGGAATTTGTTGGTTGAGCAACTGCATTCATTTGGATGGAGTGGAAAGTTATATAGGGTGAGTTCTATTTTTAATATTTTTTATTTGATATTAAATAATATAAAAATTTATTGTAAATTAATTTTTAAATTAATATTTAGAATAATATTTGTTAAATATTTAAGTGATTGGTTTTTATTATTTATGCATTTAAAATAATATGAAATAATATAAAAATTATTGTAATATAATTTCTAGATTAATATTTAAGAATAATTATTTGTAATGAAGTGATTTGTTTCTTTATGTATTTATGTCACTTAAAATAATTTTTACTAATTTAGTGATGATTCATAAGGTATAGATTTTATTTTTCCAAAATGCTTACGGATTTTGGACTTATTGCATTTCTTAAAATTTTAAAAAGTTGAGTTTTTAGCCTAATATAAATAGTTTTAGGTTATATTGAAAACCATTATATATAACCATACTCATTAACATAATTGAAATATATTAATTATATTTTATAATAGTAAATAATATTTTTATAAATAATAAAATTAGATATTAAAAATCGTAGATATAATAAAATAATATAAAAATTATCTAATAAATAAAGTGGTTGTGATTTTGATGTAACTTTGTGAAATTAATCACAAATTAAATTTTAATTAAATGAATTAATTATTTTTACTTTAAGCTTTCATTACCATCAAATATCTAAAAGTCTTCAATCGTTAACCTATTCTTTTATATAAAATTTTAATCTTTTTTTGATTGATAAGTGGGTGAATCTTGAAAATCACTCTTACCCTGTGGCTAAGAGGCCACGACTCAGGGGCGTCTAAGTCGTCAAAGTCACCCAGGGATCACACCCACCCAAGGATCACGCGTAGGGATCACATCCGACCTGAGCCGCACTAGTGAAAACCATGCTGAATTTTTGGTATCAGCGAGACTAGAACCGGTGACCTTTGCTTACGGAACGCCTTAATAGCGCGCTCCTTTACCAACGGTTCTAAATCTCTTTAATTATTCCTTTATATAAAATCATACTCCACAACAATAATAATATATAAACATAATTAATTATAAATTAAAATACAATAAATTATATTATTTTATAAATAAATTTGTACCATTAAACATTTTATCAAATAGAAACAAAGTGGTTGTGATTTTGACATAATCTTGGTGTAAAATCAGTAAATCAAAACTTTATTGGTTTGATTGCTTGTGCTTAAGTTACATAGTAATGTGGACATAATATTTGCAACTAAAAACCTTTTAACATATGAACCTTAAAAAAAATCAACATGGCATGATGCATGCCATTGTAAGCAATTCTTGCCCATCCCTTTCGACAATCGAATCAAACAATAGTTTAGGACTTTTGTCAGATCAAGAAATCTAGACCCGTTAGGTATCCACAATGAATTTACTTGCGGGTAACAAAATTCCACTTTATGATTATAATAATGAAATAAGATTTTATATATAATAATTATATATATTGACATGGTTTACAAAGTATGATATTTACGTTAAAATATATTTATATAAAAATGGGAAATAGTTTTATTATTAATTTATTATAAATAATAAAATAATAAAGTCAAAATCGATATTAAATTAATAAGAATTTTTAATTTATATATTAAATATAAAAATGAAATAAAAATTATAATAGATGAAGTTAATTGTATTTGTATTCAACATCTCATTTAAAACTTATGGTAGAAAAGTTATTAATTTTATTTAATATAAAAAGTTTAAGTTAATTTTTTTAACAATTTATTTTCCAAATGAAATTAATTTACTTGTAATTACAATTCTATTTCGTGATTGATAATAATAAGGTTTTATAAATTAATTAATATATTAATATATATAAAATATAATATATATTATATATATTATATATATATATTATTGATTATATATTTCAAAATAATATTTTTCATTTGCTATTTAATACAAGATAATATATTTATTACCAATTGATATAAAAAATAAAAGTGAAAGTTTTATTTAATTAATTTGTAAGTGTTTATGTTTTTTCAAGCAAAAGATCGAACTTTTGAAAGTACACAAATATAAGTTAATTTGAGATTGTAACATAAGGCAAAAGCAATTGATAATGGAGTTCACTCATCTTGGGCTATGTCTCTGGGTCTAGCTTCTAATGGTGACCACTTTATTAAAGTGCTCAAATGTTCATTATATCAAAATACAAGCCTCAATCTGCAAAAATAATGCTCTCATGTTGTCGAGAATGCTAAAAAATCCTTGTCTAGGCTATTGTTGCACTAAAAAAGGC
Organism: Pinus taeda; assembly: GCA_000404065.3. Taxonomy (NCBI): domain Eukaryota; kingdom Viridiplantae; phylum Streptophyta; class Pinopsida; order Pinales; family Pinaceae; genus Pinus; species Pinus taeda. The sequence goes on along the minus strand of APFE031062040.1, from coordinate 10,119 downwards.
CTCTAAATAGCAAAGATACACCTCTTTAAAATTATGCATTGATAATCTTTCTAATAAAAGGGTATTCACTCCCCAAACCATTCAACAATATTGCTCATGCCCTAATGATTAGGCGTTGTAATGATAGTCTAGAGGTCAAGGGTTTGAACCGATGTGATAGTCTCGTTTTGCGTTGTTTTTAATATATAGTAATTTTTTTTTGTTATTAATGAGTCATTGGCCATGCCAACAGTCTCGCCTTTGGTTCCATGTAACCACATGGCCTTGGGTCATGGGCATGGGTGGTGTGTCACACACCCCATCCCCCCTCATTCCATCGCCAGTCTCGTTGTGCCATGAAACCTTAGGTGGGGCCAGTTGAGTGCACCCATCGACCCGCCCAATATGCCCAACCGTCGTTCCTTGTATGTTAAATAAAAGGTGCCCATCAATGTTTAATAGGCAACATATGTAACTTGATTGGTTGGGTGGTTTGTTCATGTAATGAAGGTCGTGGGGTCGATTCCATTGGAGACTGGTTGAATTCTTAACCAATTTTTGGCCTCATCCAGTGTGCCACATAACGCCTTGGGATTGGGCCCCATGTCACTTTGTGATTGGCCCAACTACGAAACCATCTGCCTAATAACCATTCCCTCACGCGATTGGCCCACATGTCGGCTTCTACTTGGCTCCCACCTAACAAGTCCATAACCCTAGTCAACCCTACCATGTTAGTGTACAAATTACGACGTTAGCATTCGTAACCTGCACAGTCAACCCCACAAGCTGATTTTTTATTGCTTAGCCAAAACTTCAGAATGCGATAACTTGCTCATACGATGTCAAATTGAGGTGATTCAAACGTCGTTTGATTCAAAACGATGAGCTCTACGACTTAGCACTTGTTTTGGGAGATTTTGAGCACTTTGATTTTTGAGCATTTTCTGGATCCCCTAGATCGCTCCTCCATACTGGAGGCTTTTGGACCACCAAAAGCTTGTTTTTACTCAGCAAGTAAGTGAGGCCACAACTCCCTCACTTTCCCGGTATCCATCCACCTTTTTTTACTTGGATTAGTACCTTTGAGCCCCACACAAAGATACTCCACATTGCCTCTGCATGAAGTGCTTGTTCTTCTGTCAAGAATAGTGTCTTCCTGCATCTCATTCAAGTATTTAGGAGCAAAATATTATATAGATGGAATATGAACATTCTCCTCTTGATCAACAATCATAGGCGGCTCGTACAATCTCAAGTTTTCCACATTCACAACATAATAAATTTGCATATAAGGTGGCAAATCTAATTGGAAAGTGTTATTACCAATCTTCTCCAAGATTTTGGAAAGGACCATATCTAATTGGTTTGAGTTTTTTACCTTCACCTTGCAATCTTTCCTTATTGATGTACAACCAAACTTGGTCTCCCACTTGGAAATCACGATCAACCTAATGCTTATCATGCCTTGCTTTATACTTGCCTTCTCATGTACCCTTTGATGCACTAGTTGGATTTGTTCAATGAAATGCTTGGCTTTGTCCACATCACTATGCCCATCAACCGCAATATCTCTACCAAAGATAAAATCCAAAGGAAACTTTGGCAACTAACCCAAACAAGCTTCAAGTGGAGATACTTGTGTAGATGAATGCTTGGCATGATTGTAGGCATGTTGGATGTAATGCAAGTGCTCATTCCAAAGCTTAGGATGCTTACCACAATATCCTCGAAGGAGATGCACTATTGTTTTGTTCACTGCCTCTATCTAATCGTCAGTTTGTGGATGAAATGTTGTGCTCTTATTCAACTTTGTGTCCACGATTTCCCATAAACTTGACCAAAACTTCCCGATAAATCAAGAATCTGGATAATAAAAAAAAATAGAAGTGAGTAACCCAAAGTGAACTCATACATTTTGGAAGAACATTTGTGCAATTTGTTCAACTGTGATCTGTTTCTTACAAGGCATCAACACACACATTTTGCTAAAATGATCCACTAAAACATACAAATAATCATGACCTTTTCTAGACATGGGTAGTCCCCCTACAAAATCCATAGAAACACATTCCCAAGGACAAGAAGGGTATGATGTGGAGTGTACAAACCCAATTTCCTATTACTTGGTTTACTAATAACGCAGATAAAACACCCTTTTACATATCTTGATATAGTTTCATTCATACGAGGCCAATGACAATATCTCTGCAGTTGAGCAATTGTTTTGCCTACACCAAAGTGACCAACAATAAGAGAAGTACGAACTTCCCTTCTGACATTAACTCTTTCACCCTGTGGAATACACAACTTGCCAAGATGATACAACAACTTGTTATGAACATGATAATCCAATTCTTCAACATGATTGTCTTGACTCAAAGTTGCATAAACATCTTTAAAATATTCATCTTGAGCATACTGTTCAATATAGCTTTCATGCATGACTAACTTATGCTTAATAATGACATATGCATTAACAATAGTCCTTGATAACATGTATGCAACTTTGTTGTAAATATCTTTCTTACACCTAATGACCAAATGAAATTGCTACAAAAATCCTATCCATCTAAAATGTCTAGATTGTTATAGTTTGGTTTGTGATTGAAGATATTGCAAAGGTTGATGGTCAATATGATAATCATTTCTTTACCCATCAAATAATGCTTCCATTTCTTCACACTTTGTACCAAAGCATATAATTCTTTATCATAAGTTGGATACTTAATTACTGCATTTGGAAATGTCTCCGAATGATAATATATTGGCTTACCATGTTGCATCAACACTGCCCCCGTAGCATATTCGCTTGCATCAATTTGAATTTCAAATGGTTGCTTGAGATCTAGAAGTGTTAGAACTAGTGTTGTAATGATTTTCTCTATCAAAGTGTCGAAGGCTTTTGGTTTCTTGCCTCCCAACTGAAAGACCTGCTTCACACTTGTCAAAGCATGTAAGGGTTGCAATAGATGAGAAGTTAGAAATATAATTTCTCCAATATTGGGTTACTCCCAAAAAGCTCCCAACTTCTGTTACATTATTAAGCTTAGGCAAATTCACAATAACATTAACTTTGGAGGGATCAATCTTCAACTCACCACCTCCTACAATATGACCTATGTAAACTAAATAAGTTTTCATAAATTCACATTTAGACATCTTCAAATACAACTTTTCCTTTTTTAAGACATCTAGAACTTGTTTACATGCTTGACATGCTCTTCACGAATCTTACTAAAGATTAGAATATCATCTAAGTAGACTATGACAAAATCATAAAGGAATGGTCACAATACTTCATTCATAACGCTCATGAATGTAGCAAGTATATTACAAAGCCAAAATGGCATAACTAATCATTCAAACAATCCTTGTTTTGTCTTGAAAGCAATTTTCCAAATATCATCTTCAACAATCTTTATCTAATGATAACCACTCTCAAGTCTAACTTAGTAAAATAAACAACATTAACTGATCTAGAAAATCATCAATGCGAGGAAGAGGATAATAATTATTTACCATAATCTTGTTTAAATCTTGGAAATCCACACACATGTGCCATATACCATCTTTCTTTGGAACCAAAACAATGGGACACCCACAAGGAGATCTACTAGGTCTAATGACCCCTTTGTCAAGCAACTCTTGGATTTGCTTCTTAATATCTGCATTCTCCAAGACTGACATTGTAAACATGCCAATATTTAGAAGTGGTGCATCCTGCTGCAATTCTATCTCATGTTGGGTTCCTCTTTTTGGAGGTAACCCTTCAAGTTCTTGAAACATCTTGTCATAAGTATTAGCAACTTCAACCGATTAATGCTTGAGTTTAGAATCACATTCTAAGAAATCTTCAGATTCAACAAGATCTTTAGCTTTTATTGTCAACAACACAAAATTCTTATTAGCATTCACAAGCCTTTTCATTTGTCTTGCACTAATAAGAGATATGTTCATATTCTTGTGACACGCTCTAACAATATACTCAACTCCATCTTTGAAAATATGATACTTGTTCTCATGGCGATAGAATATGGCTTTTTGGTCATATAAATATGGACTCCCTAAGATGATCCCACAAATGTTAAGTGAAACAACATCAAGCTCAACCTCACCTATAAAATTAGCAGTGGTGGCAAATTTGAGTTTACATTTACTTGTCACTTGCAATTTGGCATCATCACATACCCAACCCAAAGGGTAAGGTTTTGCATGAGGTGTAGTCTCTAAATTAAATTTCTTAACAATTACTTCATAAATAAGATTGACTTGAGATCCACTATCAAATAGTGTATCAACATTTGTATGCTTTGTAATGGCCCTAATATGAAAAAGGTCACTTCTTTCTTTATCATTTTGAGATTTAACAGACTTGCTAGAAAAACTAGTACTTGTGTTATAAGCTATACTTTTCATTCCCAGGTTGTGATTTTAGTTTCATCACCTGAATAAGATCCTAGATCTTGTTGAGTTGTAACAACAATTGTTTATTTCCCCTTGCTATTAAACTTCTTTGGTCTCAATTCTGGATGTAATTTCCAACAATGGTCTTCATCATGGCCATCTTTTGAACAATTTTTGCAAGTAAGTTTCTCTCCCTCTTTCTTTTCTCTAGCACTCTTCTTGCCTTTCCCTTTAGCTTTCCCCTTTCCTTTGTCTCCATATTTAAAGGGTTTCTTGTTGGACTCTTGAGGAACATTATTGCCTCTTGATTCTAAATGAGTAGCCTGAACACATACTTCATCTATATTGGTGGGATTAAACACAAGTATAGTATGTCTCAAATAACTATGCAATTCACCTATATATTTAAGAAGAGTATCTTGTGAGGTCAAATCGACGCCCAAGATTAATGCTCTTTTTCTAAATTCCTGAGTGTAACTCTGGACACTATGACCTTTAGCTTGTCTAAAATTTTGCAAATCCATTATTGTTTTTTGCATGTAAGCTAATGGATAAAGTTTCTTGCTTAATTCAACTATAAAATTATTCCAAGAAGAGATCATTTTACCACTTTTCTTCAAATCTTCTTGAGTTTTGGCTTCCTACCAGATAAGAGATGCACCTCCAAAACAAAGAGAAGCAAGTTGGATCTTTGTGACATCATCATCAATATTTTGGATCCTACAATAAACTTCAATTTGACGGACCTAATTATCCAACTTTTTAACATTTACTTCTCCATCATACATTGGCAATTCAAACTTGAGATCTAGCTTAAGCTAAGGAGACTTAACATGTTTTCTTGGAGATGTAGGAGGTGTTGATCTATGTGAAGAAGGAGGTGAGGAAGGAGGTGAAGGAGGAGGAGGAGGTGGAGGCTTTCTCCCCTCACCACCATCACCTTTCGACTAATTAGAACTTTCTCCTTGCAACTGTGTTGTTCTTTCATTATACAACACTTTCACCATTTCAGTCATATCAAAGAAAGCTTTTTTGAAATCTCTTTCATCCTCATACGTCAATTCTTATCCTTGTCCTTCTTCACGTGCCATGACTTGTGGTGTATGTGGTCTTCTTGAGCCAATTTGATGGTTAGGTTCCTCAAGTGCTCTTTCTCCTCTTCTCAATCTAGACCTTGCAAGCATTCAAAAACCTTGCAAATTATGTCAAACCTTTTCACAAAAACCATGCTCTAATACTAACCGATCCAAAAATAAAAGTGAAGGTTTTACTAATTATTTTGCATGTTAGTTTATGTCCTTTTAGGTAACGCATTGAAAATTGCAAAAGTACACAAGAATAAGTTAATTTGCAAGAAAAAGTATAGAAAAAAGAGGATACAAATGCAGCATAAGACAAGGGCAAATTGATAACGAAGTTCACCCATCTTGGGCTACATCTTTGGGTCAATTTTCCAATGGTGACCGCTTTATTAAAGTGTTCAAATGCTCATCACATCAAAATATAAGCCTCAATCTGCAAAAATAATGCTCCTATGTTGTCCAGAATGCTCAAAAACCCTTGTCTAGGCTCTTGTTGCACTCAAAAAGGCCTCCAAATGGCCAAGGTACACCTCTTTAAAATTTTGCACTGATAAGCTATACAACAAAAGGGAATTCACTCCCCAAACCATTCAACAATATCACTCATGGCCTAATGGTTAGGCGCTGTAATGGTAGCCTGTAGGTTCCAGGTTCGAACTAGCGAAATAGGATCATTTTGTGTTGTTTTTAATATATAATAACATTTTTTATTTAAAGAGTCGTTGACCCCACCAACAATCCCACCTCTAGTTCCGTGTTTACATGGCCCTCGGCCATGGGCACAAGTGGTGTGCCACATGTCCCATCCCCCCTCATTCTGCCGTTAATCCTATTGTGCCATGAAACCTCGGGTTGAATTGGTTGAGCATGCTCACCGACCTGCCTGTTACCCCCAACCGTCGACTCCAAGCATGTTACTTAAAAGAAACCCATCAATGTTTAATAGGCAACATACATAACTCGATTAGTCAAGCGGTCGGTTCGTGTAACAAAGGTCGTGGGGTCGATTCTGGCCTCATCTAGAGTGCCACATGGATCCCTGGGGATTGGGCCACATGTCACTTTGTGATTGGTCCACATGTCAAATTCTGGTTGGTTCCCACCTGACGAGTTCATACTTCCAGTTAGCCCTGCCATGTTAGCGTACAAACTACCATGTTAGTGCCATGCATAATCAACCTTGCAAGTTGATTTTTTTACTGTTTGGCCAAAACTTTAGAACGTAATAACTTGGTCATACAATGTCAGATTGAGGTGATTTAAGCATTGTTGGATTCAAAATAACGAGCTCTACGACTTGGCACTAGTTTCAAGATATTTTGAGCACTTTTATTTTTGAGCATTTTCTGGATCCCTTGGATCAACAATCCTAGTCTCAAAGCCCAGGATTTGTCATATGTTTTTCCTTTTTTCCTTTTCTCTTATGGATATCAATCCATTCCAAGGTATTATTAGGAACATATGAATGAGGTACAGTGATTGCATTACATTGAAATACTTCATAATTGGGGTTCTTTAATATTTATTATTTCATTATTGTTATTCGAGTGATCAGACTCGTGGCAATGTTTGTGCCTGCTCTTCGACAAATCCATGATTACATCTGAGTCTCTCTTGTTTTTAGTCGAGGTGAGGACCCCGCCAACTAAGAGATGGTATAGCTCTACATGTGGTTGAATTGAGTCGATAGGAGTTGATTTGGCAGTAGGAGTCTTTTGATGTTGCAGGTTGTCCTACTTGGGAGACGAAGAATTCTTGGATCCTTTTGTATCTTTTGGTTCTTTCTAGCCATGGTTATTTTTCTTAGGAACTAGGTGGGGAGAAGGCCCTTGAGGAAAAGGGAAAGCATGTTGAAAATGACTAGGTTGTTGACATCTCCTACACCGAAAGGCAGTGTTCTCATAGCCCACCAACTGTGAATAAACTATGTCCCTCCACTGAGGACAATTTTATCCAATAACCCTTTATTGAGATCTAGTTCCACATATATGCGTGCAAATGTGACAATGCCCTTTTATAGCCTTTTAATGTCTGTCTTAATGAAGTGGTCTATCAAATATCCTATATCGACTAAGATGTCCAGTTGAAGCAAATGAATGGGAAAGTTTAGAAGCCCTGCCCATACTGTAATGGCTAGAGTTGTCATAGAGAGAGGTTTAAAATTGGGAAACCATTGTTGAAATGAAAGCCTAGAGCATCCCCAAAACTAGGGTCCTTGATCAAACACCTTCCAACGATTAGCTACACTTATGAAAAATACCACAAAAAATACTTTTGAGCAAAAATATAATTTCATATGCAAGGACCAATTTTGATTCACCCATTCCTGAAGTGCAAATGTTGAAGGCCAAAATCCATTAATTTAGAAAATAAGCACACGCTGTGCATAATTTGCAGAAGCCAAGTTGGCTACAAGATCATCCACTTTGAGAGATGGAGTGTCCACTACTTAATCGACAACAGATTCCAGCCCTAAGAGAATTTTGGGGTTATGAGGTGAAAGCCTTGGCTTTAGGGCATCCTTAAAGGATTTGGGCTAGGAAGAGGAGGATACACCCCAGCCTTTGACTCCCCCTTGTAATCTCGAGATTGGATAAATTGATGCATCCTTGGATATGCCATACTCTTGGAGCGATTTCAAATCTTGAAGCTACCAACTTCCAGATTTGAAGATACCAGATCTATGCCTTTGACCTATAGAAAAGAAGTACCCCTTGAGAATGGTGTCACAAATACTATAAAATTTGCTCGATTTGGGGTAATAGCCTCATCATAGATGCAATGAGAATCTTGTAATAGAAACCCCATCTCTGCTTGCACCAAATCAAAACCTAGGGCAAAAGGGTACTCACTATCCACATGAATTGCAAAGTTATGATTTAAAAAAACAGAAAACCCTCTTCATCTGAGAACCTTTACAACATCGATGATGGCATCCTCTATACGCTCAAGACGTTTGACGACCTTCTCGATGAAGGCAATGCATGCCAAGCACCTTGAAGAGGGCCTTCTGGATCACCAATTAGGTGATGGATCTTTGGAGAATTTGATTGGGTACCTCTCCTGCGCCCTCACCTTCTATTCCTCTAGTTTCTTCTTGGCATTCATGTCGCAAATCCTACGTTTTCTCATGTTGCAACAAGCATCGAGGTTGCTGGTCTTATTTTGGTCAACCTTGGTGCCAGTGCCCCTCAAAAGAGAGTCAAAACCCCCTTTGTCCCCTCACAACCAGAGGAGGAGATTAACTTGTGGTTATGGGTCGTCGCATGCGATGACTAAAAGAGCATCATTTGTGATCTAGTGGGTGTCCGAGACAGGCCTCTGAAACTATGAAGGGATTTTAATAAGATCGAAGAGCATATCCTTCAGATTTGAGACTACGAAGTGGGGTGCAAACACTTGTAGGCATTTTGTGCTACCATCCAAACTCTTGATGAAGATTTGGTATATGATGATCTCATTCAAGATGTCGAAAACTAGGGTTGCAGAGCTCCAAAATTACTATGTTAATCTCATTATTAACATTTTATAATTAATATTAAAATAGTTAAGGATATTATTTTATTATTTTAAAATATATTTATCTAAAAATAATTTTTGTAAAGACACATCCCATGCCTCCCATACACTGAACATTTTGGTTTGAGAGCAAAGGATCCAACCCCAGTGGATTATCCTAATGACTAGTAGCATGTTAGGATTAGTTTTGGTTCTCATTTTTGTCATATGAAGAAGTTATGGACTCTGCTTTCAATTTATAGTTATTTAGAGTATAAAAAGTTTAAGGATACCCAAACGTATATAACATTGTTTGTCCGTCTTAAATTATTCTATTTTTGGATGGCATATAATGTAGTTAGGTGGCCAACATATCTAGTTTCTCTTTGGGCAAGTTGAGGCCACCTAACCACTTGCTTTTTGGTTGTAACCTGTCATTTTTTTGAAGAAAATGAATGAAAAACCCCTGGCAAACTTATATTTAAAAAAAAATAGTTTTATTAATTTTATATTATAATAATAATAAGTAAGCAAAATATATATTTGAATATTAAATTAATGTAGAAATTTTAATTTTATATATTAAAATCATAAATATGAAATATATTAAATAATAATATTGATATTAAATTAATGGAAGAATTTTAATCTTATATATTAAAATATAAATGTGAAATATATTAAAAATAAATATATATTGATATTAAATTAATGTAAAAGAAAAATTTTAATTTAAATATTAAAATATAAACGTGAAATATATAAAAAATAAAAAAATATTTGATATTAAATTAAATGTAAGAAAATTTTACTTTTGTACATTAAGAAATAAATATGAAATGTATTAAAATAAGAAAGTTATGGTATTTGTATTCAAATTTTTCTCAATCTTATAGTAAAAAGTTATAATAATGAGAAATTTTGATTATAAGATTTTATTTTAAATTTTTAACTTATTTTGAAAAGATTAATTATTTTGGAATAAGGTTTTGAGAATTTTCTTTCATTTTTTTTTTTTAATGAAAGGTTTAAATTTAATAATATGAGAATATTCCTTGTTGTATACATAATTTAAGGGAGGAAATCAAGGGTTTTCAAAAGGATTTTCATTCCCACCTCCACTAGTGTTACCATTTTTTTTAATATTACAAAA
>APFE031062029.1:11448-22557 GCA_000404065.3 Pinus taeda | reverse complement strand
TTTATTATTATTTTTTTCATCGAGTATATGAAGTTGTGAAAACTATTAAAGGATTGGGTGAAAATACTGAATAATCAACACAAAAAGTCTTGAGATCTCTTCCATAGAGGTTCAATCCAAAGGTTTCAACTATTGAAGAAATGAAATATCTCAAAAACTTGAAGTTGAATAAACTACATGGAATAATCACTACATATGAGACGAGAACAAAAAAAGTGAAGTCTAGACTAAAAGAAGTAGCCGTCAAAGCATTAAAATAAATAAAGGACACAAGGACCATGATCACTCTGGCCCTGAATCAGATGAAAAATAAGCTAAATTCATGATAAAGCTTAAGAGAGGATTTGGAAAATATAAATATAAGCTATCATTCAAATGTTTTAAGTGTGGTAGAATAAGTCATTATGATTCAAAATGTCCATATGGAAAATTGGAAGATAGTGATGATGAAAAAGAACATAGAAAAGAAAGAAAATTCCATAAAGAGGGAAATATCTCAAGAAGAAAAGTTTCCACTCCAAGGAAGATAAAAAATCATCAGAATATAGTGATGAATATGCATTTGATGATGATCAAGAATAATTCCTACTCATGGCATTGGGAAATTGGAGAGAGAAATCAGATGCAGTGCAATCTATTTCAAAAGGAACCACAAAATGAAAAGGTGATCTTCCATTCTGTTTGAGTTGTGGTAATGAAGGTAAATTTTCTTCTAGATGTCCATACGAAAAATATCAAGGAAATGATGATGAAGATGATTTTCTAATCATGAATTCTCAAACTGGTGATCTCAAAATAAATATAACCAAGAAGAGAAGACAAATGCAGAGGCAGAAATTGAAGATAATAAAGATTTTCTAAGTGAGCACTCTGTTGCCTTAGAAGAGATAAAGTGAGTCACAATAATAAACAAAAGTTGTTAGGAGATATTAGAGGAGTATGAAAATAAATATCATGATGAAATAGAAAAAAATTGTTGTCATCCTTAAAATTCAATTAGAAGAAGCAAAAAGAATGAAAGAAGTGGTAACAAGCCAACTGGATTAAAATAAAGGACATTGTGAGAAACTGAAAGCTGAGATTGTTTCCTTGAGAAAGAATATTTAAAAGGAAAATGAATAATAAAGCTTTGGAAGAATTTTTGAGATCTTATATATTTTACTCAGTAACCAAAGATCCCCTTTTTTATTAAAATATTATTTTGTTTTAAAGAAGATAATGAGATATCCAAGGGAGAATCAAGCTCAAATATGCTAGAAGAAGAAGAACCTAAAAGTTATGTCAATGTGGTAAAAGGATCAAGAAATAACACAAAAAAAGTCAAACATGAAGCTAAGGATCAACAAAGACATGATCCCATAAAACAACACAAATGGCAACATGAAAGAAGGAGAGGACAAACATAGATCTAATCCTCAAGTGATAGAAAGCAACACCAGGAAAGGAAGTAAAGACCAGTCCAAACCCATAACTGAATTCAAAAGAAATACTCCATCAATAAGACTCATCATATCCAGATATCAAATTTTTTTAATGGCCAATGGTTTTTATGTAATAATTTTGGTCAAATAGCCATATACTGCAGAGCCTATGTAAGAAACGACTATAGTAGAAATATAAGCAAAGAACCTTATAAGACCCCAATGAATAACTATGAAGGTGACAAATCTAGAAATTCTTATGAAGGTGGTCACACTTCATTTTATCCCATATTGGATTATGTTGAATGTTACAAATGTAATAACTATGGTCACAAAGCAAGTGAATGTAAAAGTATTCCAATAAGACCTCTTAAGCAAAACAAGTAAGAAGAATCCACAAAGATTTGGAGAAAGAAGAAATAAAGATAAGAAGAGCGTGGATTTTTGTTATATGCTCAATATCAAGGAAATCAATGATGCATTTATGGTGCTTTCTAAAATAATATGTCTAGATATAAGAGCAATTTTATATATCCAAAGAAAGACAAAGGAGGAAGTGTTACCTTTAGCAATAATTCTCCAACAAAAATAATGGGAAAAGGGACAATTGTCTTAGAAAAAGGAAAGACCAAACATTAGAATGCACTATATGTTGATGGTCTTAAACATAATATCTTAAGTGTTATCCAAATATTTGACCAAGGATATGGGGTCCTATTCCGTTTAGATGGATGTGGAGCAAAAAAGGCATATTTGGGTAAAAATGTTGTGAAGGTGATTAGAACCTCAAGCAATGTATATGTACTGGATGGAGGAAAAGAAAGTTGCTGCATGGGGAAAATGGATGATAGCTAGTTATGGCACAAGAGACTAGGCCATCTTAGTTTTGATCAACTTATCGAGCTAGGAAAAAAGGATGTTGTACGAGATATGCCCAAAATTCCAAAACTAGAGAATAATATTTGCAATTCATGTCAATTTGAAAAGCAATCATGAGTTTAGTTCAAGGCAAAGGAGAATTCAACATTGAAACCCTTAGAACTTATTCATACAGATCTCTATGGAACCATGAGGACTCAATCTCCAAGAGGTGAAAGATATTTCATGCTCTTAATTGATGATTATACTAGAATGACATGGGTTGATTTTATAAAAGAAAAGTTTGAAGTTTTTGATATGTTCCAAATTCTCAAAGAAATGGTTGAAAATGAGATGGACTTGAAGATTAAATGCTTAAGATCAGATAGAAGAGGAGAATTAATATCCAATGAATTCAATGAATTGTGTGAGAAACACAAGATTAAAAGATAGTTCTCAATAACTAGAACTCCTCAAAATAATGGTGTGGCTGAAAGACTAAATAAGACTATTCAAGAAATGACCAGAGCAATGCTTTGATGAGTCAAAAGTGCTAAATATTTTTTGCAGAGAAGCAATTCAAATTTCAAACAAAAATTAACATTCTTAATATGGTTCATATTAGGGTAAATAACAACAAGACTCCTTGTGAACTATGGCATGGAAAATCAACTGCCCTAAAAAATTTCAAAGTCTTTGGAAGTAAATGTTATATCAAAATAAATGAGAGTAATTTGGGAAGGCTTGATTCTAGAGAAAATGAAGGAATCATGCTTGGCTATTCCTCCAGGAGTAAAGGCTATAAATGTTATAACAAAATAATTTTCAAAATAGTTAAATGCATTAATGTGAAAATAAACGAGGCATCTCTTCAGACATGTAGACAACAACAACAACATGATAGATTGAATGATCCAATCAAATATGAGCCCCAAGAGGATGAAATACAACAGAAACAAGAGTCTAAATAATAAGAGCAACAAGAGAAATAGGAAGAACATGAAGAAAATCCACATCGAAAGACTCCCTCAAGGTATGTTTAGAAAGTTCGCTTAGAAAAACCATATCCTTGGCACTAAGTATTCAAGGAATTAGACCAAAAGGCAATTGAAAAACACGTCGGGACATGCCAAATTTTCTTTACTGTCCAATATAGAACCCAAGGACTTTTCCCAATATTATGAATATAAGCATTGGGTTAATACTACGGAATAAGACCAAATTAAGAAAAATCATACCTGGGAAATTGTTCTTAAACCAAAAGACAAGAATGTAATTAGGATTAAGTGGTCTTCAAGAAAAAACTAAATGAGGATGGACAGGTCGTAAGGAATAAGGCTAGATTAGTCTACAAAGGGTATGCTCAATTTCAAGGTGTGGATTTTGAAGAAATTTTTCTCCTATAACTAGACTTGAAGCTATCATAATGTTTTGGCATTTTTTTTTTTCAGAAATTTTAAAGTTTTATCAAATGGATTTCGAATTAGCCTTCTTGAATGAGGATTTAAAGGAAGTTTTGTTCATCGTTTTCTAGCTATATCCAATCTATGCAAGTTTAGCTACGATTTCACAATGTCTATTTTCTAGCCATTGGAAAACATGTGAGATTATGTTTCCTATAGTATAAAATGAATTTAGAATTAAAAGGTTGTCGGTTTCTCATGTGCAATTTATTTTTAGGTATGTTGAATAACGATTTTGTGGAATAGATGACTAATAAAACCAAAATAGCTCGCAGGTGAAAGTGTGTTGTGCATTGTACATTTCCAAATAATAATAAAATATCTTACAGGTGCGAAAGTGTTTTTCATTATACATTACCAAATAAAAATTTAAAATTTAAATGAAAAGCTTATTGGTTTTAACATCTTCCATGTGAAGCACTATACTTTCATCTTTCACATTTGTAGTTGCATTGGTAATTCGTAATAATATTATAAAAGTTTGGACATGTGAAGCACTGCACCTACTTTATTATAAAACTTCATATTATATGTGAAGCACTGTACTTTCATCTTTCACATGTAGTTACATTGGTAATTCATAATAATCTTAGAAAATTTTGGACATGTGAAGCATTGCGCATACATATTATAAAACTTCACATTCCTGCATTTTACTATGTCCACTTTCTCTTCCCATTTTGAAAACACTATGATGGTTAGTTCTGATGTTTTTTTTTTTCTTTTTTTATATATGCAAAAGTTTTGATGGAATATGTTATTAGGATAAGAAGTAAATTAAATTGTAAAGTGGTTAATTAATATTAAATGATAGAGAATAACCTATATTGAATTGATTCATGTTACATGAGAACCTAAAGATTAAATTTACATGTGCAGAGTTCATGTTACATAAGAACACAAATATAAATTTACATTATGCTCTGCACATTAGATTATGGGTCCTATTCAAATCCATTGTTCTTTATTGTAAATAAAGTTGTGTTCCATTTATGTTATCATTGTTAGAGTTGGTATTTTCCAACGGTTCTTTTCGTATTGAGCTAGCTACAGTGAGTTGTAAACCCACATAGGGATTTGTACCTAACTAGCTGTCATAGTTATATTTAACCAAAATTGGGCATTGCTATATAATGGAGGTATTCTATGTACTTATAAAAATATCGTGGGTAACAAAATACTCTTACATGGTATCAAAGCATTGACCTAGGTTTGATTCCTCGATTTTCATTTGGGGGGATGTGGGGGGTGTGTTAGAGTAATTTTCACACTCACCTCATTGGGAATCATTCACATGGATTAACCACCATTGTGGGAACATGAGACTAATTGCCCATTTAAGATAATGTTAAGGGTTTGAAGTTTACTAACGCCTTCGGTTTTTGGTGTAATAGAAACTATGTACGTGGTATCAAAGCATAGTAGGTTGATCCTATTGTATTCCAATATCAAGCAATAATTTTTGCAACCAGAGAAATTTTTGACTTGCGAGAACTGTTGTTCGATACTCAAATTTTGTCATAGATAATGTAATATTTGACCATTTCTTGTAGGACCAAGAAATAAGAGCCTAACCAAGACAAAAAACAAATCTAGAGGTGGAATTTTGATCATCCATTGATCTAGTGAGAGTCAGAATTTGTGAAACCCACAAGCTTATGAGAACCAACAATATATTGAATGCCAAAGTTAGAAGTGCCCTAAATATATCTCAGAATATTATTCGCTACTTTCTAGTGACTCTGATGAGGATCTTGAGATAATCTATAAACCAACCCTACTACATAAGTAATGTCAGGTCAGGTGTGTGTCAAATAGAGTAGACTTCCAACTAGTTCAAAATACAATGTAGGAGTCACTTATGGTGAGGTATAACTAATGGTAAGAGTAATGATGGATTGAAAAAGAGTAGGTGCATGCTTAGAATTAGCCATGCCAAAGAGTTGAAGTAAAGTAAGGGCATATTTTTTTATAGAAGATGGCGATCCCTTTTGAATACTTGTGAATGTGTGAGCCAAGAAAGTAATGTAGCAGACCAAGATCTGTCATAGCAAACTACCATGGCAACTTACCACTCATGTATTCCAACAACATAAAAAACTATCGCAAATATTTTCAAATGGCCTTACTCAAGATAAATGTTCCTTTTGCTTGTGGTTGATTTAAGGCTAGATAACTGAAATCCGTTGCATCATAGCCATATCTATCAGGCCAGTTTCTCTTGTGAAGGCTCCTCCTCAAGGATTCATTTGGAACAAGTTGCTCCTGATTTGATTGCTCATGTTTGATGGTGATATTCGTATATTTTCTTCTTGCCAAGGAAATTCAGTATAAATTTATTCTCTTACCAAATCTACAAAAGCACTATAATGATTATAACTATTATCCATAGGTAAATATGAAGAAGGAGGGGAAGAGGACCCTGCATTGTTGTTATTATAAATATGAACATTTATTCAGAAAAAACATTACTTAGAGATAGGATCAAAGAGTCGATAAGCCTTCATGTCCACACAATAACCAAAAAATATTAGTGGCTAACTCTTCTTTTCCATGGCTTTGCTAACTTTTATTTTCCAATGGTGATCCCATAATATAACAACCCATCCAAATATATGGAGGTCTTCATAAGTATCTGGATTCAACAAATTGGTCTCCCCTGGCCATGAATACAACAAATCATAAAACAAGTGCACCAAATGTAGCAACAAATATTTCCCCTGCCAAAGATGGTGTTCTAATAGAAGCAAAAGCAATAGGGGTAATAATAGATTATGTTGCTACATTAGATGAAATAACCAAAGGAAACATTATACCTATATAAGAGGCAAATGATTTTCATATTGTGGTGTAAAAGTGCCCCGTTCATTAAATCATGTCTTCAAAAAAATGAAATATGTTTTTAGAAGACACAAGCATAGAGAAAAGGCAGATCTTAAACATAGATGACTTTTCTAGATTTAGTGAGCATATAAGTGATCCGAATCGGATCCATAAACGACTGTCAAAGAACCCTGACTATATTGGGACGAAACAAATCTCTAAAGAATCCAAAACAACAATCGAAAACACCCTGAACTAGTGGCAATGGCAGCCAGCGTGGAGCATGCTGATCGAGGCCCATGGAGATTGCGCAGGAGGTCAAAAGTAGCCCCTAATCGATAAAAGGAGGCATTTCTCCTAAAAATGGCATAAAAGGCCTTATAAAGGAAAAATTGCATCGAAAAAGTTTCAAAGAGCGGACTTAAGGCCAGGGTGGAAGGACCCCCGATCAACAATCTTCGACTCATCACATCGGAGGCAAGTATGTATGCAATATCGGGACCCCAGACTTGGTGATTGAGATAATGCGATTATGCAATTGCGATAATCGACGATTGGAGCGATCGGCAGATCGATAGATTAGTGGTCGGCATGGCCAAAGGAAGAAACCCCCCGGGCCGTTGCGATTGCGATATGCCCATACCGACGGTCGGCGATTGGGCGATCGGTGATCCCCAATACAAAGGGTCATTGGGCACGCAATTTGAGATAAGTCGATAAGGGCTATACCCGATGGGAATTATAAGCCCAATTGCATAGAATTTGAAATCTGGGCTTTTTAGATTTTCTGTGTATTGGGTTTTAAGCCCCACACCATGCGATAGTGATTTGCGATAGAATGGTGGACCTGATGGGTTTATAGGGGGCGATTTCATAGAATTTGAAGTCTGGTTTTCACGCCTGATAGAGTATTTCTGGTAAAACTCTGTGTATTGGAATTTTGTTCCATTTTTGAGTTTTGCATGAGGGAAGGCCTCAATTCCTTTCTAACTGCCCCTGATCATTGTGCCACGCTACAAGTAGGCATTTTATAGACAATGATGCATTTGTAATGCAAAGAGAGCCACTGAGCCAGATGGCCAGTCGAAGAGACAAGGAGTAGAAAAGCCGCAGAGCTGCAGAAGGTGAATTGAGAAAGGCGGAAGAGGAACTGAGCGAGCATGGGTTCGAATGAAAAAAAGCCATGAATAGAGACAGAATACACAGTCAAGTCGGAGGAAGTCCAGGAGACGAGGGAGAAAGGACCAGAATCCCGAGAGGAGGACGAAAGATAGAGAAAAGGCAATGAAGCAAGAGAAGAGCAGAAAGAGACATAGGGCCGAGCTGACCAGTGACAGCATCAAGCACTAGAGCTTGAAGATTCAAGCCATCCCATAGGGGAATTTGTCCAGATTGAGTATCACATTTGGCTCTATCCATTGTAGACCCGAAGGTCACAGAGCTGGTAGGAAGAGGAAGAGTCTGTGCACTCCAGTGGCTTGGGAAATCCAAGAACCACCCTTCCAAGCAAAACCTACTTCAGGAGAACTCACATTGAGTCCCTGCATTGTAATTCTCTGCTAAAGGCATAATAAAACAAGGCCACCACTAAAAGCTGGACCGGAGACGTAACCCTGGAGAATAGGGTGAACTCCTTATTAAAAACTGTTTGTGTCTTTATGTTGCTTACTGTATTTCTCTGTTGTCTTTCCATTTAAATATCTATGTATTGGCAATCTGATCGATTCATTGCTTAAATAACACAGAACACACACCAGCACATGAGTCTTTAATACCTTTTTGTTTAATAAATCTTTACCTGAGGTCACTCATAGGGTGATTATCAGATCAAGTGGTATTAGAGCTTTAGGCTGTAAGGTTAGACAACTTGTGTTGTTTAGCTGTGAATGCTCACTAGATCAAAGCTCAAATTAGGAGAAGGAGAGTTGGTGGAAACTAATCCTAAAATTGGAGAGTCATTCTCAGAAGACAATGTCAGAGGAAGGTTCTATAGGGCCAGACCCTCAATTCATAGAAAGTTTCCTAGCTATAAAGTCTATGGTAGAAGAAATGTATAGGGACTTTAGAAAGCATAAGGATGAAGATTCATTAGGCTCTAAACAAGATAAAGAATAAGGTGAATCTCATTCCCATGACCGCTCAAAAGGAAAGGGGAAAGAAGAAAACTTTCCTACACCTCCTAATAGCCCTGTGCATAATAAGAAAGCATATTTGATTAAAATAGATGTTAAATTTGATTTTCCTATATATGATGGAGAGCTAAATGTTGAAAAGTTGGACAATTGGATTAGACAAATTGATGTGTATTGTAGAGTACAGAACATAGACTCAGACAAGAATAAGATTCAGCTGGCAAGCCTATGCCTAGGAGGCACTGCCTTGGTTTGGTGGGAAGGCAGAACCCAAGCTGATATGAAGAAGCATGGTAAGACCATCTCTGTATGGACTAAATTTGTTGCTACAATAAAAAAGCAGTTCCATCCATTAGCCTACATGCAACGCCATGATGAGTTGGCAAACTCTTTGGCAGTTGAAGGGGAAAAGTGTGCAAGGGTATACTCAAGAATTCAGAAAGAGAGAATTGATGTTGGGTATTTTATTAGACTCACCAGAAATTCTTTTAAAGTACATTGGTGGTCTACACAGTGCATACCATCCTCATGTTTAATCCCACTAGTATAGATGAGGTATCTGTACAAGCTACTCATCTAGAAGCTAGAGGAAATAATGGAAATCCAGAAGTTGGGGGACCATCCCAACCCACTATAAGCAAGAGCAAGGAGAAAAGAAAGTAGAGTGGAAAGCAAGGAAAGGCTAACACTGGCACAAAAGGCAATAGCTTCATGCAACTCACTATAAAAAGGAAGGGCTAGATGAAGAGCACTGTGATTCTGCACCAGAGATGAGACTAAGAAGTACGAAGGGCAAAAAGAAGAAGCGAACTGCTGCAACTAATTCAGAAAGATTTGGGGTCAGATCGGGAGATGAAACAAATCATGTGCGCCACAGGTATAAAAGGTAAGAATTCTGAAGCATCTACTAGTAATTCTGCTCAATCTGTTATTGATGAAGAACATGAGAGAAAAAGGCATGAGCTTTTCCATATTCGAGTTGTTTCCAAAAATCAAAGGATTGATACTTTGTTTGATAGTGGCTCACAAGTAAATCTAATTTTTGAAGCAATTGTAAAGAAATTGGGATTAGCAAATACACCTCATAAGAAGCCATACCCATTAGGATGGTTGAAGGATAAAGCACAACTACAAGTGACTAGACAGTGCAAACCTAAGTTTTCTTTTGGGTCAACATTTGTAGATGAGGTTGAGTTAGAAGTAATTCCTTTGGATATATGTGGAATTGTTTTAGGAATCCCTTACTTGTATGATAGAAAGGCTATTTTCTATAGAGCTGAGAATAAGTATCTACTTTTTAAAGATGGAATCGAATACTTTGTAAGAGCTCATAAGCTCAAGAATAATTATACTCTCATAAACTCAAGACAGATGAAAAGAGTGATAAATTCATGCAAATAGTTCTTACTAATGGTTGTAAAGGAAAAGAAACCTGATAAAAGAAATGTATTTGAGGGCTGTAATGCTGATCATTAAGCTGATATAGAAAAGATTGTTTCAGAGTATGATGTCTTATTTCAGGAACCTAAAGGTCTGCCACCCAAAAAGGGAATAGTACATGATATTATTTTGTAGCAAGATGTTCCTTTGCCTAACATTGGGATGTATAGGTTGTTCGCTTTAGAGAATTATGAAATCAAGAAGCAGGTGCAGGAGTTGCTCGAGAAAGGGTTCATCAGGCCTAGCACATCACCATGTGGGTCACCAATTGTTTTGGTGAGAAAGAAAGATGGCTCGTGGAGAATGTGCATTGATTACCGAGCACTGAATAGGATAACAATAAAAAATCATTATCCCCTTCCTCGCATAGATGATCTTTTAGATCAATTGAAGGAAGCTGTTTATTTCACCAAGCTAGATTTGCATAGTGGATACCACCAGGTCAGAGTTGCAAAGCAAGATGCATGGAAGACTACTTTCAAAACAAAGCAGGGATTATATGAATGGCTGGTTATGCCTTTTGGCTTGACCAATGCCCCTGCTACTTTCATGAGATTAATGAATAATGTACTCAGACCTTTTCTTGATGATTTTGTTATTGTGTATTTGGATGACATTCTGAGTTTCAGCAAAACGTGGGAAGAACATTTAAAACATGTTAAGTAGACATTAGATGTTTTGAAGAGAGAAAAACTTTATGTTAAACTCTCTAAATGTGAATTTGGAAAAACCTCTCTAAATTATTTGGGTCATATAGTAGGGGTAGGTGAATTGAAAATAGATCCCTCTAAAGTGGCAGTCATCATAAACTGGCCTAAACCCAAGTCTGCTACAGAAGTGAGAAGCTTCTTAGGAGTAACACAATATTGGAGGAAGTTCATTTCAAATTTTTCCTCAATTGCAGCTCCCTTACATGCCTTGACAGGATTGAACAAGGTGTTTCAGTGGGGAGGCAAACAACAGAAAGCCTTC